>JAQFVV010006361.1:22500-285000 GCA_028023455.1 Epiperipatus broadwayi | reverse complement strand
TTTAGTTTCTTTAGCCATAAGATTATTAACCTGGGAGCTCACAATTTCTTTCTTGTACTCACCAGAGTAGTTCTTTCTTTTTGCATTCATCTTATTGGGTGATCAAAATATTATTACACTTAAAGTTATCATTAAATAATTTGTGAATTTAATATTTATGAGATGGGAGTAATAACAGAAATAATTACAGTTAAGAATAGTTTGTCCACACAAAAGCTAATAAAAATGCAGACATAAAAATTCAGAAAATGACTATGTATTTCACACACGCACATCATGTAAGTCCATTATAACATATGGCATATTGAACTACAACAAATCATATATGGCATATACACATCCATCTGTTATCAAGTATGCAAATTATAAACACTTTTAAAATTACTTGTAATAGCCCTGCTTGGGTATTCTTTTTAAAAACTTTTCTTCAAAAAAGAATTGATGATTTAACCTAAGCTAAACTTTGATTATTAAAATAACTTCCATTATTTTAATAAAGTTTTTTCTGGACAAAAAAAATGTTTAAGAAATCAACCTATTTTTTATTTTTATTTTGAATATTTAAAAGTTAATATACTGAAACTCTAAAACCAAATCAAGCATTCTAAATTTAAGTATTAAATATAAATAAAAAAAATACTTAAAATAAATAAATAAAAGTATAAATTGTTCAACATACTGACTTGTGATAGATATCTTGTTTCTCTATACAGGTGACATTATGTTTGTCAAAAATAGTTGGCCGAAAAATACAAAAAAAAACATGTAATTTTTATTATTATTTAAATCATTACATCAAAAATATTGTTTATTTGTAAACTCATTATTTTATAATTCAATTTATTCATTGTATATTTAAATGGGAAACAAAAGTTGTCTATCAGACTGCTAATCTTAACTAAAGCTTATATTATAAGCAACTTGTTTTCTGATTAGGTTTTATTTTTGGAAAAACATGGTATTCTATTTCTCCCATCTTCATTGTCATTTGTTTCCATATATTTTTATGAATATCTAAAACCATGATAATAGTGGATTCTATATAAAATTCATGTTAAAATGATAAAAAAAATCAAGTCAGATGTCACATGACAATTTAATAAAGCTCATATTTACAAATGTTATATATAGACCTCACAAAATAAATACAAGCTCTTTATTAATTAAATCATGTGACATTTGACTTGATTTTTTATCATTTTCTTTTTTTTTCTTTTAAGAATTTGGTGATTTTATATTGCTAAAGCTATTAATGTATGGTGTATCAGAACTTTTTTCAGTCCCATATGGCTATTTGAGTTAGATAGCTGGATTGGAAACATATGGATGTCTGGCAATTTCAGATTTTCTACTCAATAGTGTACCAGTCAAAATTGTCTGATCATATAACAAGATCTAGCATCTAGGCAAAAGGGGCTTGAGTCCAATCATGTGCAAGATACATATGTCAGGAACAATCGTGAACTCTGCCCTGTATGCCCAGATTCCAGGTTCAATTACTTATGAGCAGCAAATCTGATGATACTATAGTATTTAATTTACACCGGCCGACATCACACATCGGAAAAACAAAGAGACTCAGGGGAAAATCATGACAAATGTGTATATACATTTTAAAACATACAAACACTTATACTTAACTTTAGTGGGATCTTATATCATTCCACAAATCATGACAGTTAAATTTAACTAAGTAAATTAACTAAAGAATGAGCAATGATCAGATGTTTAGTTTTAAAATATTTAATAAAGAATATATATATATACATTTTAATTATATTAAATGGTGATTAGCCTCATATTACAAATAAGTTATATTGTGCTTACTCACACTTGAGCATTATATTAAGTGTTTACAAATAAGTTATGAAGAATTTTGATGTGGAGTAATGGCATTTCAATTAATCTAGCACATTTATAAAGTGTACAATTATAATGATTTGCCTGAATTACACACCAAAACACAACCTTGACCAATCCCAGGATGGGTTACATAATTGGCGGTAAACTCATCGACCAAGCTATCATAAGTTTATATATAAAAAATATAAGTTTTAATAATGATTTATTTACTTTATTTGCATGACAAACGTATGTGGAATTATTTCTCTAAATTATATATATAGAGTCATTAAGCGACACAATAAAAGTTATTTAATTTATGAGATATGTCTAATTAGATGATAACATTAGATACAGATATTTATAGGCTTGAGCTTTTTGAAAAGAGGGATCTAATATAAAGTGTCGCAGTGTTAGCATAATGGCTGAATATCTGCAGATCCCTTATTTTGAGGTGCTTTATCAGATTAACAAAAAAAACAGTCTAGCCGACTTGCCACCTCCACATATTGTGGAAGGGCTGACAAAGGGTCTCAGATGAAGTTACAAATGGGCCAAACTTTGCTAGAATAATCCCATGCATTGCTATCATTGCACAAGTATTTATATGGTCCAGGGACATTCATCACCCTGTTTATGACCTGAGACGAAGATGAGACAGCTCGGGCATTCCGATGCACGTCTCTAGATAAAGTTTAAAACATAAAGAGTGTCCTATGCTAAAAACACTTTCACACAGACTAATAACTAGTCAAATATCTATAATTAAGTTTACAAGCTATAATAATAACATCAAAGATAATGGTACAATCGTATTTTTTAAATGTAGTTTAAAGATATTATTAGAAAAGTATTTTAATACCAATGAAAGTTCTAAATTCACTCCCCCCTTTCATTACACCTATTTAATAAAATTTCACATACATATAATATATTATACACTTAAGTCTAAGGTGTGCTTTAAGAAAAATATTCATATATGTGTTTAGACGGGCGAGAATAAAGACATAAAAATAATATATAGATTTAATACATTTGTTTGCATTAATATTGTGCTGTTATGGAAATTATTAACATTGTGTAAATCGTAAACTAATCAAAGGTTAAAGTTTCTCCCTCTGTTGTTTACACAAAAAGTATAATAATTAATAAAACAATTTTTTTTAAAAAAAATCTCCCAACCTAGCAAGCGGTATAGTTTTAAAAGTAAAAACAAACTAATTAATTAAGTGTTACTCCTATCTAATGCGAGGAGTAAGATAAAAATAACTATACTGGTGAGGGTGGGAATTCATTGGAATGTCATTTATCATTTAAAATATATAAATTAGACAAAGTATTAATAAAATAATTGCTACAATAAATTAAAAATAAAACAAATTACAAGGCTAATTGAAAGGGTTATAAAATAAAATAGACTATAACGAAGTTATAAATAATTAATATTAAATTCTTTCATATTTTAAAAGTTAATCAAGAGAATGTTCTGAATTCAGAAAGGTGGCACTTTACAGCATTATCTTTGGTAAGCAGGTAGCAGATCACCCGGTTGGTTCTCATGGTAGAACATCAGGTTCATGGATGTTCATCATTAGTGGCAGGCTGGCTGGAGTTGAGTTGGCCTGGTCATGGAGAGAAGGTGTTTCTTGAAAATTTCAGTGGCGTATATTTCTTCAGCGGATGCCTTACAAATCTATGTACTTCCCCTGATGACTGAATTTGGACCCTATTTATATGACTCCGGTTTATATAAGGAATGCTATTCAGTTGTAATGCCTGCGGCTATAAAATAATACTGCAGAACAGTTTTTAAGTAAGGAATTTTTCCGTTGTAAATCAGGTAGTGTAAAACAATGCAAATGGATTAGTATTTTTAAAACAATCATTTTAAAGCTATTTCTGGCTCAGAAATAGATTTTACCAAAAGATAATTTTGTTATTGAAATTTATTTAATTTTCTAATATAGATAATAATTCAATCACACTATTTGATTTTATTTTAGAATGCTTTTACAAGCTACCAAGCCGATTACATTATCCCAACCGCCATTACATACATATGTATTTTTAGTATATAAAATTTTAAATATACATTTTCATATAACATATACAAACATAAATATTAATTTATACCTAATCCTCCATCACTTTTAATATATACGTGTGATTTACACACATATATGACCTATTAAAATTATATAAAGTATTATTATTAATTCATTTAATTCAAGATTATTAAATCTTTTGTTAACATTTATTTTGAGTACAAAATTTGAAAAAATGAACTAAATAGGTGTGTATATACACGTAGGACTGAGATTTGAATCCAGTTTGGTGGTGAGGGATCGGATAGGACTGTGAAATGTAATCTGAATCTCAGATTTTATTTTAATAGTTATACATTAGATAGAGTGCTGGGATTGTCATAGTAATTTTAATCAAATGCTTGAACCTCCTGGCATGTCATTGATTATACCAGAAGCAGAACACAGTTTGGGGTTGAGGATATTCTCAAAGCTTGTTAAGAGCTTATTTTGTGAGCTCTATATATAATATTCATGTTATATATATATATATACACACATATACCTATAATACTAATTTTTACAATGTATACACTTAAACTCCAACAAAAATATTTAACAAAAGTAGAATAATGCATTTATTAAAAACTAATACAATGATAAATTAAAGTAAACAAGAAGCAACCACATGTCTGACTTAAAGCACAAGATGATGATGTGGCATATGTTTTATGATGGTGGTCATACAGATGGATATGTTTAAAAAATTGATTGTTTCAGATTTAATAATTTTTATTAATTCTATTTTTATTTAATATTTTCCCATGTTATCTGATTGTAATAAGTTCATGAAAGCTGAAATAATAATACAAGTTTTTTCTCTGAAGCTATATTGAAAAAAGTATACAATAGAATCTCGTATCCAAGACATATCAAATATTTTCAATAGTTGACATTGTTTTTCATTCTTTAATATATTCCTGTAAAAATAAACTTTAATCAATTCTTTACAGTATATATATATATATATATATATATATATATATATATACTGTAAAGAATTGATTAAATTTAGGGTACAATATATATATATATATATATATATATATATATATATATTGTACCCTAAATTTAAAGGAGTTCAAAAGGTCCATTGCAACATATTAAAGAGAAATTCAATTGTATATTAAAATATCATTGGATTTGTCAAAATCCAGATATTATTAAAATCTCAAATATTCAAGTATTCATTGCATCATAATAAAGATGATCAAACGATCCAAATGTATTAAATAATTAAGAAAAGATTCAAATATAAATCTTTAGCTTAATAAAGGAAAAGCATTGTAGCTTAAATTAAATTATAAGAAGAATACCTGAGTAGTGGCTGTTAAACAAAAAGGTCAGACTGAGTTATCAATCATATTAAAGGTCATTGGATTAAATGAAACATACTTCTATAATTAGATTCCTCAAGATATCACAATATCAATAATTATAAACAAATTTTTAATAACAACTATTATAACTCAGGTATATGGAAATCAAGTGAAATGAGTACACTAGTAACTCAATAAAATATCTGTTCAGGTATACAGACAGGAGATTTTATCCACTTTCATTTCTTGGTTTGATGTTAAGTGCATATCCAAACAAATACCAAGTGAATATGGTCTAGCAGGGCGCCACTAGATTTTTTGAATCTAGACACGGTTATATCTAATAACCTTTCACAGGTACCGGGTTTGAATCCCTTTTTGGTACTTTATTTCTAATAAACATGGAAGATTTTGCTTTTTAGAGCCATATCACTGTATGCACTAATATCTAAGTAAGCGTAAAACATCTTTAAACTAAAGTGGAATTCATTAGACATAAATCATTTCTTAGATCTTAGCATAATAAATGTGTTTCAATATTTTTTATAAGTTTTACTAGGTCAGATTACTATTAATTTAGGATGGCAATTGACTCATCCTTGCATGAAATAGATGATGGAATGGTGGTTACAATATTACTAAGAAATCACTAAATATTATGAAATCAATATTTATTTATGGCCTTTGAACATTTAAACAGCTCATTAATTAAAATGTGATGATGACGATGATGATAATGATAATGACAATGGTTTCAACCACAGCTTTAGGATTAAGCCTAAACATAAAACCTAATTTTTATAAAGAAATTCATAATTATTATTAATCTTAGCATATTTAATCATATCTTAAACAACTAATATTCAACCATTGATGATGAATGATTACACTTACCAAAGACTACTCTTAATGAAATATATACGCCTCGTTTAATAACATAAACTAATATTTATTACTACATTTCTAACATATACATCAAAATTTCTATATTTACATGAAAATTTATACTAACAACAACAACAATAATCATAATCGACTGTTTTAAAATCATACCATTAAATTTTAAATCCTTCCCCCTTTACCGTAAATGTATTTCAAAAGTATATTGTATTAAATTGGGGTAACCAATTTGTTAAGATGTTCCATCCATAAGAAAAGTATTTCATATAAAAAAAAATATTCACTCATTGGCACACATACCTTATAATCTAACATGTAAGCAGAATGTTAAAAAAAATGTTAGTAGAATTGAAAGAGCAAGTTTTAGAAACAAGTTTTAAATTATTTTCTCCCCCTCTCTTCTACCTCTGAAATGCTATACTTTAATTTGAAACAAAATAATCTAATATTTTAATACTACTTATTACTTCACATTCACTCGCAATTATACACATATAAAAATACCATTATGTATGTGCATGTATTATCCCATAATAACAAAATACTATTTAAAACCAAAATAATAATACAAAAAATTATTTTACACATTAATATTTCATAACTGTAAATTAATAAACAAATAATTTTGCTACATTCAAGATCATTTGTGAAGCTCAAACTTATTATTAGTAAGACATTCTTGTTTTAATCGATCTGAATAGTCTTTAAAAGTTCTTTAAATAAAATATACCACTTTATTGCTAAACGTTTATTAAGACTCTGATATCATAAAGAAAATATATATAAAAAAAAATATACTACCAGTTCTTTGTAGCGACTTCTAATGAGTCAATTTTCTCTTGCTTAATGTCTATCTTTGGCAGCAACAATTTCCGTGTTTCTTTGGAACAATCTCTTTCTTAAAGTGTATAATTATTTGATGATGATGATCCTATTGAGGTTATTTGCTTTAGTGGACAATTTAGAAATCTTTATATTAATTTTTCTTCTCTTCCTGTCAAGCATGATTCTTTTAGTGGATGAAATACAGCAGTTGCTTTCATGTTTATAAATTTCCTGGGTTTTAAACTCAGTTTCTGGAACAATTAATTGGACTTGATGATTAATATTTATCAGTAGATTAATTCATCTTTCTAATCTTCGAATGCAGGTGAATGTTTTCTTCTTTCTATTTAAAAACATCTTATTTCTCTGGTTAGTTGAAAGGTGTAGAATATTATTTTCAGACAAGACATCTTTTCTTTCCTATATGATCTGCAGCTCCATGATGGTCAGGCCTTGATGGGACACATATATAATTTTTCTACCCCATCATTTCTTATATTTTCAGCATTCAAAACTTCATAAAAAAATTATTTAAAAAAAAAAAAACTATCTAGCAGATGATTTTGTTTTACATTTTCCTACATGCACATTACTATAAATTTAGCTAGTGACTAAATTGTAATAACACAATATATACAGCAAAAACCCCTAACTGCAGGCATATTAGGCACACCACTGCCAAAATCACTTAAAGGGAGGGAGAAAAGTTTAATTGATGAAATTGTACCAAAATTGAAATCATCTAAAGAGCTAACACTCTTGGCTATATATATATATATATATATATATATATATATATATATATATATATATATATATATATATATATAATAGTAAAAATCAGTCATATGTCACATGACCTATATAGCTTGTATTACCAATATGTAATATATAAAGAGTCTGCTACTAGCTCTAAACAAGCTTAATTTTTTTTTTTTATGATAAATGCTACAAGAGAAAATACATGAAGCTTTTATCTATGATGGTCCCCATCCCCAGACCGGTTTCAAGCTATGGCTCTCATCACATTTTTATCTAAAAAGGAAGCTGTAGGGCATCCAAGTTTAAACCCTACAATATCAGGTTTTAAAAACTTTAGACAGAGAGTGGGTCAACAGTTATATACTTTATTTGTTTGTGTGTTGATAGAAAGGTAATACACACATTTAAATTATTCAATATTTAATTTTTCTGTTAAAAAGCAAAGTTATAATGCATATGTATAGGAAGTGTGTGTTATAAAAGCTATTTATGTTAGCCATCATTAAATTTCAGATATTAAACATTTTAACTTTCTTTAAAACTAACCTATACTTGATCAATTTTAATATCTTATTCTATACTTCTATGTTGCTTTTCTATAATTGTAATTGGGATTTAAAAGCTAAGGATTTAATTGCAAATATAGGGTTATAATTACTAATCTAGAAATTATATATTTAATGTCAGTTTATGAATGATTTGAATGATAAAGTATGTGTGTACATTACATACAGAAATTTACATTTATTAAATATTGAAAGAAAAAGAAGGGTTAAATCTGTCAAATTATTTTTTTTTTACAATTTTATGTTAAGAGAGGGCTGGGACTCTAGAAACTAGATCTAAAATACTAACTCAAAAGTCAGCATGTATAAAACACGCCTCTATCAATTTGAAAGTCTGAACTTTTCAGACACTTAAATGTCTTCAAATCTAGCTTTTCAAATCCATAGCTACATGGGTCTGAATTCAGCTCAGTTTCACCATATAGTAAAAGCTTCTGCAACATAGCATCATAAAAGCCTTCAAAAGTACACTTATAATAATTAATAAAACAAGTCATAAATTTCATAATTTGCTTTTAAGCTTGCATTTAAATGATCATTAGATGGAGCTTACCTTTGAAGGCTTTTGTTATATGATGAAACTGAACTTAATTCAGATCCATGTAGCTATCTGATTTGAAAAGCTAGATTTGAAGACATTTAAGTGTCTGAAAAGTTCAGACTTTCCAATTGATAAAAACGTGTTTTATACGTGCTGACTTTTGAGTTAGTATTTTAGATCTAGTTTCTAGAGTCCCAGCCCTCCACTGAGGTGAGCCATAAGCTCAAAACTAAATGGTCTGGAGGTAGGGACTTAACAATAGAAATTTTGAATTCTTTCTCTTTTCACACTTATAAAAATAAAGCTTGTTTAGAGCTATTGGTAAGCTCCAACTAGTGATCATTTAAATGCAATATTAAAAGCAAGTTATAAAATTTATGACTTGTTTTATTATATATATATATATATATATATATATATATATATATATATATATATATATATATATATATATATATATATATATATATATATATATATATATATATATATATATATGCCTTGAATTGGTGTATAAATTCTATTATTATTATTATCATCATAAATTTAAAATTAATTAATTATTTATTTTCCATGCATATGTTAGTATTGATCATTTGATTATACTTTTGCTATAAGCATTATAAATACTAATAGATGTGGTTTAAGATTTGTCATGTGATTGTTATCTCAATGCCTTTCTTTTCATTATTGACATTTCTGCTTATAATCATATATTTATTGTATATTGGTAATTCCTCATTTTACTTAGATATTATTTGTTAGGCCTTTCCTTATGTTAGTGACAGATACTAATGGGGCATATAAATATGTGTAGCATCAAACCAGGATTACTCTGACCACTTAATTGCAGGCTTGTTTTCTCATCATCATCACCTGTAAGTATTTAGATATTTCAATTTGTGTATTATAAAAGACATTTGTATGATTATATTCTCTTACACCTTATTATATATTTTAAAATGACTGTGTGTTGAGTAAAATATTGAGTTTGTATTTCTCTATTCCATCTGCTTTGATAACTAAGACTAATACAACACATTCCTTTATATTATATCATTTAAATTATAAATTGTATATTAAGAAATTGTATATTAATTTCAATTTTAATAGTATCTTATTATATTACTAGCTATAAGTATATTATTAGTACATTCATATGTGCTAATTAACCGTAGTATATATCACTGATTATTTAATTTAAACTGTAGAAGGTTTTTCTTTATTTATTTGTATAATTGAAATATATCACATATATAATTTTCTTCTTCTTCCTTTTTCTATGTATTGATTTCTATTTTAACATATCATACCATTTATACCTTTCTTGAACATTTTATCAATACTCTTTATTTATATCAAAACTAACAGTTTTGACTGTCCTGCAGTCATCATCAGAGCTCTTTACAATCCTATTTCTAAAAAAAAATAACTCTGATGCTGACTGCATGACATAAATAAAGAGTATTGATAAAGTGTTTAAGAAAAGTGTAAAAGGTATATCACATATATGGTATATTATATGTGCATAGTAACAGTAAATAATTTATTTTTGTTAAATTGTAAACTAAAAAGAAAATATATTTAATTTTTGTAATAAATATTTATTTTATTCTTTAATTACGTTTCTGTATTTGTTACCATTTGTCATATCCATATACCAGAAAATCCATTTAAATAGTAAAAGTGTTCAACGTGTCTATAAGGGTATATATTTTGAAATTGTCACACTGATACAATTCATGCAATCCATTATGTATGCAATTAAATTTATAAAAGATTACTTTATTGATGCTCTTGTTGTTAGATTACTTAGTGATGTGTTTGATACAACAAAATGCCCTTTCATCTACTGCATCACTTCAACTTTGTTTTTGTTAGATAATTATTTTTAAATTTAAAAATAAAATAAAAACTTAATATTATTTAGTTAATAATATAAAAACCAAAAATAAGATTTATTTTTTTCCAGCCATTATTATGTTCAAACCCATCTTTAGATAAACCTGTATTTCATTATAAAAGAAGAAAATGTTGATAAGATATTAAGAAAATACAAGATTCATTACTATTATCACTGCCATTTAGTTAAAAGAATCTAAATTATCTTATTATTTTAGATTATCATTGCAAAGTTAGTATTCTTTATAACTGACTTATTTAATATTTAAGAACCTGAGATTATTATCACTATTCATTGTTCTTGTTTATAGAATGTAACAATGAATTGACAGTGATCCATTGGTCTATTCACATCTTGTAATATAATGTACCAATTAGTGTGATTAGCCTATGAGAGGACTTATTTAGTTATTGTGTACTTAGCCTATAAGAGGACTTTCCATGTGTTATATATTTATTTAATGAATTAGAGTTCTTATACAGATTTAGACTGTGTTTGGACCTACACTTTACTTTATGGTTGTTGGGATGTCCTTTGGAATATTACAGTATATATATATATATATATATATATATATATATATATATACTGTATATATATATATATATATATATATATATATATATATATATATATATATATATAATACTGATTAAATAGTTATTACAAAGTTTAAAAAAATAAGAAATTTCTTTACTTCGTTAAATAAAAAATCTCTTGGTTTAATAAATATCTCACAACAAATAATGGGTATCATTAGTATTCTACTCTCCACTTTAAATATTCAAGACAATCTTTTTTTAGGAAAGTAATTCATTTTCTTGTTATCTTATTGTCAAATATTGGAGAGAGTGTATTATTTTCTATAGCAGCACTTAATATTTAAAAACGATTGTATTTAATATATATATATATATATATATATATATATAAATACATATCGTTTTTAATATATTTAAGAAATATGTTTTTGATATATATATATATATATATATCAAAAACATGCTTTCACAAATAAATTGAGTAAATTAAGTTCGATCATTTCAGTAATCATGTCAAGATACTAAATAAGACCAAAAGAAGAATAGTGTCTAAAAATTTTACTTTAATCTTTATATAGAAAAAAAGATGTCTATCTTTTGGCAATTGTGTTATCATTATATATACAGACAGTTATTTTATATAAATATGTGCGTGAATACATTTACAAATAGAATAATACCAATTATGAAAGTTATTTTTTTCCTCAAAAATCAACTCAAAATTTTTTGATGGTGCAAAAATATACTTAAAAGGGCAATATCTGAAATAAATATTAAGCAGTGAAATTTTAGCTAATTTGAGACACACGAATTTTTAAACCAAAAGAGAGGGGAGTAACATTTATATGCGAACCAAAAATCAGAATAAATGTACCATTTTATTTCGATAAATAGTAAAGACTTAGATCAGGAAATCTTCTCCGGATAAGTGATCATATTTTCTTCAATTTTATAATTTATTAGTTATTGTTTTTGTAAGTTTCAATATTTTTTTAAAAACTATCGAATTTGGACTGTGTTTAATTCAAATATTTTAATTGGAATAAATATATTTTATATCAGTGCCTACATTTGGAAAAAAATATACTGTTTCTCACGACACTAATCATATCCTCGAAATAACTATAAAAATAATATTCTTAAATTATATTGACATCAAATCTGAATCCAGTCTCTTTTTGGTGTATGTGCATAATTGAGAAGCAGCAGCCCACATCGTCATTCTGTTCAAAAATACTTTTATGTATGCACGACTGTAAAAATGGTATTGTCAACTATATTTTTAGACTAAATAACGGTTATTCATTATTGTGTAAAGATCCAACCAGAAACTACTTTTATTTAATAGTAATCTAACTAATAACATGAAAATTTAAAATCATATGGTTTTAACTTAATCCAATTTGAAATTGTAGTTATATAGTATTAACAATTGATCAGAAATAATAGATTTTAATGACTTTATTTTTGCAATAAGAGTAAAAAAAAAAATTGAACTTTTGACAAAAGTATATTTATGCTAATGAAAAAATTATGTGATGCTCTTAGCTTATTTGTAAGACCTATATTAAAAATAAAGCACATTATCACTCTATTTAAAAACTGTCTACATAAACATATGAATGGACATCAAATGTCAATGCCAACCAAATTTCAGATTATATTGTAGCTATTAATTGTTATTTATTTCATTGATTTGATTATATTTACTCAGCAGGCACATATTTAAAAAATGCTATTCAAAAAAATATTTGAAAATTTTGCACCCCTAATATTTTGAACAATACTCATATAAATACAACAACAAATTCATATTATTCTACAATATCAATGGCCTCAGGTATAAGCTAACTATAGGCACTTTTGTTCTTTTGAAATCAGAATATTAAAATAATCTGCTTTATCAAAAGTAATCTACTTTTCATTCTTTTCGAAGCATTACAAAATCAATGGTCATCAGATAACCTGAAAATGTCTCTTTGAAAATAATGTGAAGTTTTAACACCAGAAATTAACAATAGACAAGAATGCTTAATAGTAATCAATAAATTAATACTAATCAATGTGTGTTGGCTTAGTGGTTAGCATAGCTGCCTTCCAAAAAGCTGGCCCAAGTTTACTTCCCAGTCAATGCATTTGACATATGAAAGAAAAATAACAATACTACAAATATAGTACATTCATTTGCTTATTTTGTTAATTTTAGATGTTTTTATATTATTGAATAAATAAACATAACTCTAAAATGATATATGGTGTTGTATCAATGATAGCATTTTTGAATAGAAATAGTAATATTTTCTATACGTCAGAGTTTAATGTCACCTCATTTAATGATATATTTAATCTAAAAATTATTTAAGTTTTTAATGGATATATCATCTATCTTGATAAAATTTAAATATCTTTTTGTAATATTATAAATAAAAAAATGTACAAAATGAGTTTAATAAAATTTTAAACTTTATTTAAACTTTCCAAATACATTCTACAGATTATTATTTAACACAGCATTTGAAATTGTATTATTTTAGTTACTTCTTCAGGTATTCCTGTTTTGTCCAGTGAGTTATAGCATGGAAATTGAACCTTTGACCTTTAGATTCTTGGATATTGAATCTTAATAGCTCAGTTGGTTAAAGTATTACCTAAAATTTAATATTCAAGAATTAAAAATCCAGAATTTGACCCTCATGCTAGGGCAATTACTGATCCAGCTAATAAGACCCGAAGAAGAGAAGATAATCTCTGTTATTATTAACAGATGAATGTATTTTAAAGGTTGCATAAAATGTAAAAGGTTATTAAGGACCTTCCATTATTAATATTAAACTATGGGCACAGTCCAACAAATAAATAATATTAAAATGCCATTGTTGTAAATCTTCAGACAAACATAAAAAACTTTATGTCCTCACTATATTTGTAAAAAAAAAGCATAAATCATGATGGTCGTATGTTTACTCAAAAGTTAGGGTTACCAGAAATTCAGATAGTTTTAGAAAACAAAAAAGCACTTTAGATATAAATTTTGTTTCCAAAGAATGTAATACTACCTATGGATAAGCAAATATTTGTTTATACATTTGATTTCAACCATTTACTCAAAATATTTTATTCATATAAAATATAATGTTTGTGACAAAATTTGAGGGAGCTGCTCATTATCCATGGAGCTTAATTTGTTTTATACAGTTGTTATATAATGATGAGACTGAAAGAGTTATACTGATAATGAAAATTTGAGAGACTGTAATGGATTTTCCAACTACAGCCAGGATCTTGAGGGAGAGCTATTTAAAGAGGTTATAGATTTAATCACAGATTTTTCAATTGGAACTGTTTAAAAAGAAAAACAAGAACATTATCTCTGGAGCTTTTATATATGCCATATGCAGATGATTATGCTATTTATGTCAAATCAGATGATGGCGATTTACATTATACTTTTAATTGTTTTAATGCTTAATTCAGTTTTTATAATCTAGATATAGGAGAAAACATATTATAAAATTTTAGTTTTTATGTTTGTCTTCTTCAGAAAGTGAATTAGTTTAATTAATATCTTAATACTTTTAGATACAAAAAGTGGACTTAAATGACAAAGTTTAATTTTCTATGCATACCTTAAAAATTGAATATATTATTATAGGATTTTAAGGCATTACCCAAAATTGGTTGATTATTATTCTGTCAAATTGTCTGCATAAAAATAAGACATGTTCATATCATCAATGTAAGGATAAAAATGTTGGTTTTTATTTTTTAATGTAAGGTGGACCCAGATATTTTGAAATTATAGTGAAAGGATCATTAGACCAATCAACATATACTGTTTTCTAAGTATGTTGATATTAAATATATTATTGGACTTGAGGATTTCTCATCCATAATAAGTAGCTCATTTCAAAAAATATACTTCATGGCTAATTTTAGCTATGAAAATTATTTTAGTGATATATTAAGATGAGTAATATTGATTATTTGTATTTAGTATTATTGTTTAAAATAAAATAGCATCCAAAAGCTAAAAACATCCAATACATGATATTCCAAAATCTCACTCTTTATCTAAGTGTTCACTCAGAAACCATTTAATTTTTTTATTAGTTAAATCTAGAACCAGTATTTGTACTACATATTAGAACACCATTAATAAAGAAAGTTCAACATAATATTTCTTTATAATTACAGAAGATAAACTTATATATTCACTTCAGATGTTACATTTTGAGACACGTTTGGATTCTGCCAATACATACTTCATATAATCAATATGTATAGAGAGATTTGCCTGTTCCAATACATACTTAATATGTCACTTCAAATTCTATTCATTAGAGTATAAATATTTTAGATTTTTAAATCAAATTAAAGGTTAATGTCCAACCAACTTAATATTTTCTAAGATATTAAGTTATAAAATATTAAGTAATTATTTATAGAAATTGATCTGACATGTTTTATAGGCTATAGAGACAATAAAATGATAAACTACATAGTTAAGTCAGTGTCATATCTTATAAATAACATGAGACAATAAATAATTCTCTTTCATTTGATCCTAAGTCAATCTCACTATTATTTAATAACTTCTGGCAATTTTTCTTCATATTTGTTTTACCACCTTCATTTTGTTTGCCTTTTAATACAGTAGATGCATTAGATTATATAACTAGACTTATAAAGTAGGAAAAGACAATAAATGGATTTTTCCTTTCAAGACTTGAGCAAAGCCTAGTTTTCATTGAGACTACTGAATAGATGCAAAAAGCTATCCTAAATACATACTGAAGCTGTATATAATATGGAAGTCTTTATAAAGTTTCACTAAGTTGCTATCAAAAAATAAAATATCATAAAAAGCTACAAAAGTGCCAAAGCCTAGAAGTCAAAATTTTGGAAGTCAAAATGTGTTGTAGAGAAAGTTAAACGTTAGAATTACAAGATGTCAAATAAATAAAATAAAGGATTGGAGTGAGATATATTTGGCATAATTATGTTTTCCTGCTTATTTTGTATTGCCACCGCAAAATGTCACATTTGACTTTTTGTTCTTTTTAATCATGATTTTCTTCTGCAATTAGGATGGCCTCAGGCGTTTGTGAGAGGCTAGTACTACTGTTGCTATATTTATTCCCTTACTTAGTACTACAATTAAAAATAATTTAACAATCAATAACTAAATAAAATTCAACACGTGTTTCTAAAAATGTAAGATAAATCAATAAAATTAAAAAAAAAAAAATATTTCCAAATAAAACATCAATGACCAAGATGTAACACATTATTTTACATTTCATTAATTTATCTTTAAAAATTGTTTTGCATTTATTGATCTGTTCTGTCTGTAGTAGAATTAGCAAAAAGTATAAAGAACCGTGTTTGAAATTATTCTAAAATTACCTGATAAATATTTGCAAATTCTAAACTAAATTCTATTAAATGAATAAAAAGTTAAAATAGCACCTGCGGATTTTCCCGTGGAGGGGATATTTTCTTTAACAATACTTTATAACATTAAACTCTTGAAAACAGTAACAAAAATACTCTGTCTATGTATTGTCAAAATTAATTTTATTATACTTTAAACATTTTAAAAAATAAAATGACAAAAACCTTAAGTAATTTAATAATAATATATCAACTGACTTTACAAGCTTTGCATATTTAAGAAAGTACGTTTTGATTAAAATGTACCTTTAAATTATAAGATAGTTGAAGTTTTAATACTATTACTAATAATAAATTTTAGCTATCCAAATGTTTATTTTACCACTGCATTAGTCAATATTTTAATTGTAATATAAACATAGCAGAAAATAGAATGATATCAAAAGAAAAAAAAATATAGTCATAAATATAGAATTATTTAAAAATATTTTTCAAAAAAGTTGAAAATGCTATTAAATGTTGATAAATCGAAAATTGTAATAATACCTGCTTTTCATTTGGCTCAAAAATAATAATGCTAGCTATTATTAAATTTTTGTAATGATAGTTGTACTCTACATTGAAAAGCCATGTAAGTATGAATAATCAATAAAAAGATAATAATATCAATCAAATTAATCATCAGTGATGAATATTGTATTTATTAACACATATCAAGGAGAGTTTATCAAAATTAATAACTTCAAAATTCAAACATTTTGTAGGTTTAAACTAAATCTAAGTTTCTTGCATAATTATATAAGTTATAATAGGGTGGCAACTATATATATATATGTATGAATTTTAGCTAGCATTATGCAATCAATTTATTTTTTATATAGTTGCACTTGGGAACCTTTCAAAACTTAAAATGATTATTGATTAATTTTGCTTTGTTTAAGGGTTTATTAGCTAGTAATATCTGTGCTAACTTAGTATCAAAGTTCCTTTTTAAAGTAGTCTGGATTTTAATATAATTAACATTTTTTCAAGTAATGAGAAAGAGGTTACCGTTTAACTATGCTGCTTTATTCAGATTATATGGTTGTTTCATGAATATCATTGCTGATATTATTTCTATCCTTAGTAGTTAATGATTTAACATATGTTATATGGTATTGCCACCTTTGATTCTTTGCTCAAACAAATCATAATGTGACTCTATCATCTTACTTAAAAGAATAAATCTTTTTATAATAAACTACAAAAGCACCTATTGCAAATATAAGTATATAAGAGGCTTTAAATAATAGATAAAATTATCAGACACATTTATATGTACTTGCCTTTGTTACATGATTTGTATTTAAATCTCTATAGCATTTGAATCTCAGATCTTTAAATTGGAATGTAAAAATAAATGTTAATAACACCTGAAAACAAGTGCTATTACTGATGAAAGTCAATATCAAGGAATTAGTTTGTGATTTTGTTGACATTATAAGTTAGGGTTTTTTGATTAATAGTAGATTATTATGTTCAATATAAGTTGAATGGAAGATGTGTTTCTGTGTATAGTTAATTATATAAAATATCAATCTGTTCATTAATGAATCTTGATTAAATGAGGCTGGGCAATTTAACCTTTACTTTCAAAGAAATGTGTTAAATATATTATTAAAAACAAAATTCATTAACATCTCATTAATGTTTTGTTATCTAATTATTATTTTAAAAATTGGATAATATTATTCTAATTATGGGATTTAAAATAATGAGTAGTGACAAAAACTTTATTTATCATGTTTAAGGATAAGAATAAACCTATAAGCAGAGCTAAAAAAGTGAATTAAAACACTCACCTCCATGAAGAAGATCATCTGGCATCCTTGGACATAACAGAATTTCATAAGTCTGTTCCACATGCAGTGTTCATAAGATTATCAAGCAAGCATTGGAACAATTGAATACCATGTACAAAAAATGGCTTTATCATAGATTGCCTAGCCTGAATACACAACAACAGCACAGCTTTTTTCAACAACAGGCATAATAAGCTGGAAGAGGGATGGCCTATGAGCATTTCCATAAAAGGGATTATTTCTAATATTTTTCTCAACAAGTTCAAAGAAATGATTTTATCTAAGCACCTTAGACTGAACCCTTAATTGTTGTACCTACAATACATTAATGACATCTTCATGTATGCTTTAAATTCTCTCATCTTTCAAATTCAACAGGATCTTGCACTTGCTTTATCATTGAAATGAACTTGAAAAAATGAAGACAACTATAATGGCATCAAATTTCTCAATTTGTATATTCAACAAGACAGGCTCACTCAACTAAAAATGATTGTCAAAACTCTCCACATGCACAGTTTTGTATACTCAAAATCTGTTACACCAACAAAACCCAAATGTGCAGGCTTTAAGGCATATTTTTTTCTCATGTGTCATAGCATCATCCGGGAAGTAAATCTGCTAACCCGGGACAACTCCTTGTAAAGCAGCTATCACTGACCTCTCAACCACCAATTCTTGACAGCTTTAAGGCATTTTTATTCAAAAAGTTATCTTTGTAAATGCAAGTCTGACTGTAAAAACAGTGTTGACACATACATATGTGATCTGCACAATATTGGATTTAAATTTTCATCTCTCATTCAAACTTTTAAAAAATTTAATTATAAAATGTTGACACCAACAGCTAGTGATAAACCTTGGCTATCATTTCCCTACATACCAAAGTCACTCATTTGATTCATAAAATTATTGTACCCATCCAGTGAGTTGAGCTCCACTCACCTTTCTGTTGAACTGGTTAATAATAAAACAAAAGATAGATTGCCATGAGATCTTCATTCTCAAATTGTATATAAAATTAAATGCCAGGATTCTTTGTGTCAATATGTTTACTATGGTAAATCTCAGGCTAACAAGTCCACCCAATTGGCTCAGCATAAATACATGTATAACTGGACAAAACACATTTGGATGCTAAATATGTTTTGTTTTTAGCATTTCAATAATTCTGACCAATGATTTGAGCCAAAATATTCCAGTATTGTTTGCTCAGAATGCACTGGCCCTGAGTGAAAAATCAATGAGATTTGGCATATTTCCAAGGATATTTATGCCATCAATAAAAAAGAATACCACATTCTCTTTTTCAAAAAGTGGCTTGCCCTAACTATTTAATGCACTATGCAAACAATATGCTAATAGGATTTTATTTCCCATTCTCTATTAGAAGCATTGCTATGTTTATAACGATTATCAGTCAAAAGCATGATAAGCACTACAATATTGTTAATGTTAATAAATATTTGCTCTTAATACAGTTCTTGTATTTGTATATATATATATATATATATATAATAAAAAATATACCAACCATCATACAATTACAAATATCCAGTAACGCCCTCTGTTTAAAGATCTATATCTCAATAATAGCAAACCTTAAAATGATACCATATATATATATATATATATATATATATATATATATATATATATATATATATATATATATATATATATAGCCAATACTTCTGATACAAAAATATTTTTTAACTCTTCTCTCTCTGATCATATATCTTACTTTTGTAATCCAAGTTAGTAAATATGTGCCATCATGAGTTTTATCAAATAATCAATAATTGCCTTGTACTAATTATGATAACCAGATGGTTTAAAGTGTAATCACATTTTTATTCTTTAAGAGAACACTCCGCAATTTTGAATTAAATTATTTCTCTTTGTTTTTGTGCATCTACAACTTTAGATAGAAAGGAATTTTTTAAGTATGACATGTGACATGAGAAACTACAATCAATACCAAGTTATTTTCAAATAACTTTGATATAAAAATTTCGACTTGACATTAATTATATGTTTAAAGAGCATAGTAAAAAAAAATGTAGTTTAAATAAACCTGGCTTAAACAAGCTTATTAGGTTACTATGTTTTAAAAACCACTCATCAAAATAAATGTTACTACTTCAATACATGAATAAAATACAATACAAGCACTTCAAAAGCTGTTAAATTTGGTAGATATACTTGTTTTAGTGACACCCATCTTCTAAACGAAAAAAAAAAATTGAACAGGTAGATGGCTGCAATTTTTTGGAGGAATTTCCTGAATAAAAAAAGACTGATATTTTATATTCACTGAGAGGTCTCATTTTGTTTCTCCTATTATTGAAATTTTTAGATGTATCAATCAATGTTAATGATACAAATCTTGTCTGGTATGGTATCTATTACCTCTTTATTCCTACTGATTCTTCAACAGTAGATTTAGGAATTCAGAGAAGAAAACTAGTAAATCTTATTAGATAACATTATTCCATCAATATCCTTAAAATCTGCATTTTTTCCTTGCTTTTACAAATTTTAAGGTCCACATTAATCGAAAGAATAAATAATAGTACAAAGATATTGAAAATAATGCTATTAGCTCCAGAACTAAAATAATTTGCTGTAATTAAATCTTTTCACAATACAAGGATTGACTATTATAATAATTTTCTTAGCAGATAAACCACTATAGAGAAATTGTATTCAACCAATGATATTGAAGTTCAAAGCCTAATCTGAAGATAGTTTGAAAAAATAATTAGTAAGAAATTAAGCAAAAAAATTATGTTAAATAACCCCATACATATCCATATTGTTGGACATATTTTCCTAGAAAGCTCAAAATTAAAATTTCATCAAAAACATAAAATTTGATGTTCACTTTTTATTGCTTTTTATGTTTTGTTAAATTTTAAAATTCGTTAAACACAAACCTGTAAATTAGATTTTCATGTTTGCCATGTTATGGGAGCATATGTTTTAGATGCAAGTAAGCTATTAGGGAATTACAAAATAAATAAAAAATCTGATTAATTTTTTGACAATTATTTCATAATTAATAAGTAATTAAAAACAAGTAAAGTTTTTTGCTTGGAATAATAATAAATTAAATATGGATATTTATAACCAATATAAAAATTTGATGTTAAATTTCAAAGCCTAATGTGAAGATAGTTTGAAAAATAATTAGTGAATAAAAATCTACTACTTTTGACTCAAATTTTTTTGACCCCCTAAATAATAATAATAATAATAATAATAATAATAATAATAATAATAATAATAATAATAATAATAATAATAATAATAATAATAATAATAATAATAATAATAATAACAACAACGATAATAATAATAACGTCATAATACTGTTTTATTCACTGATAAATTTTTGTATGATAAATGTTAAAAATATGAAAAAAATATTTTGAGTAGATTTGACTAATAATATAAGAATAGAAATAATGATTTTTAATGATGTATTTATCTCACTCACTAATTTACATTTTGACAAAAATATCTTTAGTGTTTTAATGTTAATCTCTTATTTTTAATTTTAGAAATAAAAAGGTATTTTGTCACCAAAAATATGATGACTATATATTTATTTAAACCCTACACTACTTTATCTAAAGAATGATTCTACCTATATGATTTATAAAGGGTTAGATAATTTTGAAGTAGTTATCATGAATTACCATTATTATTCATAACATTAATATAAGTTTCTTTCAGTCATAGTTGAATAGTTAGTTACCAATTTCTTGTAAAACTTTTTTTCATAGTTGAATAGTTAGTTATTAGTCTCTCCTAAAACTTTAGGGAATCAGAAAACATTATATATTTAGTATTAGTTGACACTAAAACGCTCATAAAGTATCTGAAACAAATTTGTGATTTATTTATTGATTTTTTTATTGTTTTAAAGTTAAGATTTTTGATCTTATTAAATCATATATATCTGTAAACATTTTAAAAGTTAATATATATTTTCTGCCAAAGCTTATTCATATTACACAATTTTTGTACTATAAAATAAATTGAAATATTATTGCAATTGGTGTAAAATTTGAGACAAATAAAATAAAACCCGGCATTAAACAAAGGTAGTAATTACTTATAACTTTATTTTAATTATAAAATATTGCCATTGGAACAATTTAGAATCAGTTTTATAAATCAGTTAGATAAGTTGCAATTATAGATAGATGGATGTACTTTCTTCATTTTAATTGATTAAATTGTGACGGTTATCTCAATTCAAATACTATCTACAAAATATTTTTAAAGTTTTGAATACAATTTATTAAACATTATTTTAATAATTTTCAAAAAACTTAAATTCTTTAACAATCAGTGAAAAAAAATCTTAGTAACATTTAATTGGAGTGATTATTAACTTAAATCTGTATTTTAATTTAAATAGTAGACATTAAATAAAGCATAAATTTAGGTGTGAAAATGCGAAGTAGACTCCATTATGTAAATGATAAATTTAACAAGTCTATTTCATCAAAATAATATAAATACTGCAATTAAAATCAAGGGCTTCTATTTTGTGGAATTTTTCATGTGGGGATGATGTTCGATATTTTTTTCAATGTAACTTGAAGATATTAAAGTATTTTTCTGTAAATATTCTCTACAATATTTTAAATATATATTGACAAAATCATAATATCAGTCAAAATGTTATTCTGATTACAATAGTATTAAATCTACTGTACTAAAGACATCTGTTTTGGCTAATAACCTTAAAAAAGTACTTTAAATTGAATCTATATGGTAGGTACATATATTTACTTTCATTACAAAAATTCTCTCAAAGATACTCTAAAAAAATCGCAGTCGTAATTGTTTTTTTTTTCTCTTGGAAAAAAATATGATAGTAGAATATAATGGACAGCTACAGTTAAACAAGACCCCGAAGTCTTTTAAGCGTTAAATTTGCGGAATGAATTAAAATATAACATACAGTATTATAAAATCAAATAAACAAATAAAAAGTACAATATGTAATATATATGGAAGGTTTTGTAGTGTATATATTAGTTTATGGTCATTATAAAACTCATTTTTAATATTTTCTTCTGTCTTTTTATATTCTGCAGATAAAATGATCATATTCACTCACGATGAATTAATTGTTAGTGATGATAATTTTTATAATTAAAAATGCTTAAAATTTTTCATTTATGATTTAGACAGCAATGGAATTTGAACTTTAAAAAAACATTCAATACAACAGACAATATTATATTTATTTCAAAACAGAAAAAGTATCAAATTTTAATTACATGTTAAACTAAAACTTTTTTAAAATTAAAACTACTGATAAAAATTTAATTATTATTGTACACAATGTATTAGTCTTTCAGAAGGTTAGCTTATAAATGGACATCATACAGAATAAATATAGTTACGATCATACAAAACCAATTAAGAACAATAAAATAATCTTATATAATAACTATGCATTAATAAGACTGAAAATATTAATAAATTTATAAATAAAACGTCCATAGAATAGATTACTCTGATAAAATATGAAGTAAATTAGAAGTCATATGACTAAGTTAATAAGCAACTAATCGCAATGACTGAATATCATGTTCAAATGTAGATGTTTGTCTTAAGAGTATATATATGAAATTATAAAAACACAAATTCTGACATAAATATGTATCTTTACTAAAACAATCTTCATTTTTAAAGTTTTTTTTGAATAAAAAAGAACTGAATGGTATTTATACAGTTCAGAAAGAACAGACTACTATAAAATTTTTAAATAAGTTTATATAAGAACAATTTGAGATTTATTGGATAAATACAAAAGACAGACTGAATCAATATGTTGAAATAGTAAATGATTGAAATAAGTGACACATAAAAAATCAAAAAAATAAAGCTTGAAATTACATAATATTTAAGTTAAAGTATCTTGAATTAGAACTGTGTGGAAACAATTAAGTCTAAACAATGATTTAAAAAAATATTAGTGGTATACACAGAAGTGAGTCTGAGAGTAGATGGACGTTTTAACATTATAATAAAAATTTTAATAAGCAAACATATATTTAGCTAATGAATTAGTTGGCCGTGTTCGAGAGCGTAGTATGTAAAGAAAATTCTTTAAGCATATGGTAATGCTCTTACAAATTAATTGGAGCCGTTATAATCTTGAAGAAAAGATTTATTAAAATAGAAGTATATATTATGTCTCTGATAAATGTTATAAACTCTTTACAAAATGTTTAAAATACTTTTACAGATAAAATAGTGAGCACTAATATTTATGAATATCTAAATAAAACAATCTTATTATGACTTTATCAAGGTATTTTTTCCTATTCATTCCATATGTCCAAAATTTAAAATAAAAAAATTAAACCATCAAAAGAGGTCTTGTGGACCATTACATAATGTATCACAGTGTCAGAGAAGATCATTAAGAGTTATAAATTCGTGATTTTAATGGTTATATTATTTTCAAAGGATTGCTTAAAATTTTCAAAGATGAAAAAGGGACGGCCTTGAATTTGAAAAAAATGTAGCCAACCTAAATGCAGGGTAGCATAATAAAGAATACTTAATCATAAATGTAATTTAATTCATGACTAAAAACTATTTAATATTCCAAATATCAGCAGAATTTTACTAAAATTCCTAAAATCAATGAGATTATCAATAATGAAAGTAGAATAAATAATATCAAGAAATAGCAGAGAAACAGAACTTCTACAACTTATTCTAAGAGTTTAATAATAAATCCCAAATAATAGTGATGCAAGTGATGAACACCCCAAAATACTTCTACTAGAAGTAAAAGAATTGGAAGAAAGTGTATAGATTTTTATATTAATGAATCAATTGTAAGACAGTTATAAATAGTAAGTATAATGTTTGCCATGGTAGAATAAATTCATGAAATTTTGAAAACAAATGTTTCCAATCCATTAAAACCAATGATTCCTTGACTTGTCTTATAATCCTTAAATTATATGTATTTATTTATTTATTTAACCAACAATAAAAGTCTGGAATGAAATTATGGTATTAAAATTATCATTTTCATCACTTTATTTTAACAAATGTAGTTCAAGAAAGTGACAAAATTTAGAAACTGGGTAGAAATTATCCGGACACTAACATATGCAAATTAAATTTATTTTGATTGTTATAGATTTTATATCAATATTATACAAGGAGCAGATGAAATTTATTTTTATGAATAGCAAAAGGAAGTCATTAGTGCAAGTGGAAAATAAAATAATGTTACATAATTTAGTAAGTTTTAAGAGATTAGAATACTCTTGTGTATTATTTAGTTAATACTGATAGAATTGCAGGGCAAAATATTTTATCTTTAGCTTGTAATCCATGAAAGCATCCACTGTCTTAAATTAACAAATGATATTAATAGTAGATTTAATGCCATCACAACATGATTTGACTGGATTTTTTTAAAAAAATAATATTAGTGAAACAATAACCAAGATGCTATTGAACTTATCTTGATGTATTAAGAAAAAAAAACAATAATAACGATGATAGAGACTATGATTAGTTATAAGAGGTAAAATACTGATAATAGTTCTTCTAATAATACAAATATAGATAGACAGATCGATAGATAGATAGATGTTGATTAGTTTTATAGAATTTATTGCATTTAAATTCCTTTCTTAAAATAGGATTCACATCCTAGCTTTTGTTATTAAGGTTATGAACTTCAATGTTACATTTTAATGAGATAAAGTTAATGGCAATCATTGATTACTCAAATTAACAGTAGATGGTGCTTGAATAAGGAGCTGCTTTTAATTTATCATACTATATATGAGCTGGAAAATTAAGTGACTTGCTAATATTCATTGATGAAAATATTAAGCAACTTATTACAAATTAGCTTTTAAAAATAACACGTGTTAATAGATTGCAAAAAGGGAGTTGTAGATAGAAAAAAAATACTCAATCAGGGCCAGATTCATATCCATCAAAGAAAGGTAAATGTAATAAAAACCTGGATTCATACCTGGATGAAGAAGCTTGAATTGTCTGCTGAGACAGTTTAGAATAAATATAATTAAAGTCAACAAACTATGCAATACACCATAAACATTCTTAATCACTTTATATGTGTATAAAAATATAATGATAAATCAACATTAATATCAATGAAATTATAGCACTTAAAATTATGACAATTTCAGTGACCCTATCGATATATACGTATATATATATATATATATATATATATATATATATATATATATATATATATATATATATATATATATATATATATATATATATGATCATAAATAAGAGCTAATATTAATATTTAAAAATGTGATAAAGAAGATATTAAAAATTACAGACCTTTCAGTCTTTTATCAGTTTTATACAAAATTTTTACTAAGATAATTACAACTCATCTACAGAAAACACTGGATTTCCACCAACCAAGAGAACAAGCTGGATTTAAAAGTGGTTTTAGTACAGTAGATCATATCCAGGTATTAAAAGAAATTATAGAAAGGACAAATGAATATGAGTTGCCATTATGCTTATGATTTGTAGACTATGAAAAGGCATTTGATTCTATAAACATTTCTTCAGTGATTAAAGCATTGGATCATCAAAGTGTAGATCCAGGATATTGTCATATTTTAAAGAATATTTATAAAAATGCAACAGCAACAATTAGATTACATAATGATAGTAGGAAAATCAACATTGAAAAGAGTGTGAGACAGGGTGACTCCATATCTCCAAAACTTTTTACAACAGTGCTGCAAGAAGTATTTTGTTGATTAAAATGGGAAGCTAAAGGAGTGAAAGTAAATGGAGATTATTTAAGTCATTTAGATTTTGCAGATGATGTAGTTGTTTTTGCAAATAATGCTTTAGAGCTACAGGAAATGTTGCAGGAGTTATCAGATGAAAGTAGGAAAGTAGGACTAAAGATAAATGCTAAAAAGACTAAAGTAATGTTTAATAGATTTTCTCAAAATATGAAAATAAATATTTATTATGATGAGTTAGAAAAAGTTAACAGTTACCAATACCTTGGTTAGATTATTAATACAGATAGAAATATAATGGATGAAATTAATCATAGAATTAAACTTTGTTGGAGTGATTTTTTGGTAGAAATAACTTGATACTAAAAGGAAATATGCCTATGTGTTTGAAAAGGAAGGTTTTTAATAAATGTGTTTTGCCAGTTCTTACTTATGGATCTGAGACTTGGACACTTAATAGAAGAGCAATACAGAGACTTCAGACCACTCAAAGAAGTATTAAAAAATGTATGGTGGGAGTAACAAGAAGGGATCAAAAATGCAATGTATGGATAAGAGAACAAACAGGTGTTACTGACCTCATTGAAAAAATTAAAAGACTGAAGTGGAGTTGGGCTGCACATATTGTTAGAAGAGATGATAACAGATAGACAATTGAAATTTTAAACTGGATTACAAAAGATTGTAAAAGACCCAGAAAGAGACCACATGTGAGATGGATGGATGAAATAAGAAAGTGTGCAGGGGTTATATGGAGAAGGGAAGCTTAAAATAGGAAAAAATGGATTGAACTTGGAGAGACCTTCATCCTGCAGTGGATTGATAATGGTTGATGATGATGATGAAATAAGAGCTAGTTAAATTATTGCAAAAACTGCAAAGGGAATTATATTTTAGAATCACTCGCATTTATAAATTACTTTAGTTGCATTATTCTTTAATTAAGTTGAAGTCAGAAATATTAATTAATATGTTTACATTTCTTTATAATATCATCGGTTAAAAGTTATCAAGTGACGTTTTTTTTTAATAAATAAAAATTCATTATTATATTTATAACTATTTTATTAAATGTGTTTGTGCTATATTGAAACATATAATTCAAATTATAGAAATTCTTGTTTATTTGGATGTAATATGATTCCAATAATAACAGGACTACTAATGTTAATAATAATATCACTATCATATAACAAATGAATATTATTTAGATTAAACGATCTATCATTTTCTAACACAGACTGATCTTGTTAATATAACTCTAGATTTAAAATCAAAGTTGTTAGAAGAATAAAGTATTGGAAGAATAAAATTATGTGATAGATTTAAATAAATTATTCTTCACTAATTTGTTTAAGAGTAGAGTTCCAAAGCAACATTGCAATGATATTCAAAATAATAAATATTATCGTGCTTATGACGTTAAAACACTTTACTATGAGCCTATGTGACCTAATTTAGTACACTTAAATCAAAATTTTTTTATGTCAATAATTGTGATTGAAGTTGAACACATACAATAAGAATCAGATAATTAGTCTACTAAAAGACCTCGTTGCATTTAATAGAGAATCTACATATATTAGTGGAATTTCAAATAGTATATTACAAGTTAATTTGTGAAATACTTATAATTGAGTTTGTATAATATTATAATTATATTGAGTATTCTTAGCATGATCATATATCACTGGATTGATATATTGCACCACCTAATAGATTTTTATCTGATTTATTTGCAGCTTGGTAAATATTTATAAAAGATTCAGTTGTATAAATAATTGGAGATTTTTCTGTTTTAAATAGATAACATGATAAAGATAATAAGGTATTAATAGGATAATCTTTAATAATTACAAAATCTTTACTAATGCTCAAAATAAGGTAAACAATATCAAATTAATGGCAAAACCAGATCTTCAAATACACAATATTTATTTATTATTATAATTTTTGATGTACAATTATGCAATTTGTTAGAATTATTTGTGTGTGTGTAAAATATGTTGCACTTGCAAAATTATCAGTAATACATGATACTAATATATTGTAAGCAAAATAGTGATTTTGATTTAATTTCAACAAAATTATCATGTTAAAGATTAATTATTTATGCAAAATTTGAGTAGCTTTTAATATATTTAGCCTATATTGACATATGCAGAGAGTAAAAAGAGACAATTATAAATGCATAGAAGTCACTTTAAACTGATATAGCAGAATATTTACAGTATTTTTTTTTTATTCAAAACATTTTACTACTTGAATCAATATTTTCTGGAGATTTTTTAAATTTTTGTTTTGTTTTTTATAAGTAGAAATGCATTGAACTGTCAAAATATTAGGTTTTGTGCAGTGGTAGTTTAGCCAATTCAGAGTAAAGTTTCTAGAATTGATCTT
Source organism: Epiperipatus broadwayi (assembly GCA_028023455.1). NCBI lineage: Eukaryota > Metazoa > Onychophora > Udeonychophora > Euonychophora > Peripatidae > Epiperipatus > Epiperipatus broadwayi. The sequence continues at coordinate 255,268 of JAQFVV010006361.1, read as the reverse complement.
TATTTTAATAACATAAATAAAAAGAATAACTAGGTTTATATTAATTGAATAACTTACCAGAATACGGTATCAAAGAATTATTACTCCAAAAAAAATATTTTCATTCTATAATGAAATGATTTAAGCATCAGGGATTCAAAACCAAATACTATTTTTTTCTCCAAAAATAATATGGATTTCAAACTTTTAATTGAAACCCACAATTATTTTGCAGTCAAACTATGAAGAGTTAGATTTTAGGATAGGTTTTTCTTTTATTAATGTCGACAAAAATACATTATTAACAATTCCGAAAGGCGTGACCAATTATAATAGTTTAATAGTAAAATCAAAACTTATGAGATTTTAGATTTTATTGGAAACACTTGATAAAGAATGAGTATGCAAATAAAATTTCTCATGATTTTAATTTATTTAGTTTTATTTAAATGAAATATAAACATAGTCGAAAATACAATAAATATTATAAAAAGATAAAATAGGAAACAGAAATATAAAGGATTGTATTTTTAAGAATAATTTTAGCAAAGTAGACTATTACAATAATTATAAAATGCAATGTTTAAAATGGGGGGGGGGGGAATAAACATAAACTGCAAATAAATCAACCATAGAATCCACTTAACTTTTTATAAAAAATAAAATATGCACTATAATTTAAAGTCAGCGGTTTCATAATTTTCAATAATTACAAAGTATAATAGAACATATTTATAAATAAATTAATAATATACACAAAGTTTGTGAAAATTCCATATTAAAATATAAATAAAATTAAAAGAATATCCTGAAATGTGATTCAATATATATTTATATAAACAAAAATATAAATATATAAGAAATATATACATATTATATCAAATATTTTGTCGTTTTCATAAAGAGAATTTGTGTTCTACATTGTATTATTTTTTTGTTTTAGTTTCCCCATTCTTATTGAGACTTATGTTATAATAAACAGTTTTTCCTTAAATAATAACAAAAATGTATTGGATGGAAATTAAAGACATCATTCGATATATATATATATATCATGGTTAATCATTGAAATAGGTGAATTAACAATTTAAATTTAATCCTTTTTAACAACTGATTTATTCTGATTTTTAAAAAAAAAATGTTTTTATTTTTAAGACTGGAATAGCTAAATTTCATAACATTTGTTTAAGCTGTTTGATCTTTCTTATATTTTAATAATCTTTTTCATAATTCTAAAATCATACATTTCAAAATTAACTAGTATTTTAATGTTATTAAAGACAGTCTTGTGACCAGCTTTTGATTGAAGGCCGTTTTATATTCTCTAACCCCGATGCCAATATGTCTATTTGATTGACCCACATAACAATAGTCAAATGCAGGAGGCAATAGAATCTGTGAATAATGAAAGTTAATGAAACCTGATATCAATACAAAAGCAGATGGGTGACCTGGCTAATCAAATTACATTTCTGCAGGTCAGAGATGATGATACAATCAGAGAAAGATTAAAAATGTTGGTTGATGATCATATGCAAGATGGTCAAACAGAAAAAACAGCCATATCCATATTGAAAAAAGAAAAAAATGAAAATATTTGAATAAACAGGCAAAGATATATAGTCAATAGATAAACCAAATGCCTGGAATTGTAAACCTGTTCTTTTTAAAAAATAAGGCTTTCTTCAGAAAATGCTGGTGAGACACTCATTTCATGTGTCAACAGTCTGGAAAGATATTTCAACATTAATGACATGACTGAAGAGGCAAAGCTAGCAATAGATTATAGCCTTCTTCAAGGTGCATCACAAGCATGGTAAGGATTAATTATACACCCATTGTCATAATTTGAATTTAAACAAGCATGGAGTGCTACTGGAATAAGGATTATCAGGAAGGGATTAAATGTAGTCTCCCCAAAAAATTACCTTCTGGTGAGCCCAACACACCAATACAACCCACAAGTAACATGGGTTCAAAATAAAACTGTATACATGATAAACCAACACAAATCCTGGATCAGAAATTTTTGCTCATTCTATATATTAGAAGTCTAAAACCACAGTGTTACTCATCTAAACAAAGGGAAAATGTTACTATACAATGTTCAAACCAGCAGAATTTGTTAAAAAGTCGAAATGCACACTTACAAAAACAACAAAATATCAATACTAATATGCAAACAGAAGACAAGATAGCCATTGCCAAAGATAACAGTGAATAAAATACCCAAATAATTAATAACACCAAAACAGCAGAGATACCAAGCTTAGTGCTTATATATTTGTTCACAGAAAAAAAAAACTCCAAACCAAAGAACATGACCAAAGTGAAAGCCAAATCCAAGCAAAAAATAACATAACTAAAGCAAACGTACATATGCTAGAATTTGACTGTGCAGTGGATAAAATCATATAGCATTCTATTACCAATAAGACAGCCATAGAAATTATAAAGAAATTATAAAGACACTCCTACCTCCAAGCACCCATAACAAACTCAATTCAACCAGAAAGTAAGAGAAAACCTCGGAGACATACCAAAAAAATGCTAGCAAAAAAAAAAGTGAAGACAGATGATGATAACTATGATTCACCAATCATTTATTATATAAATGAGATCTCAAGTCCAATGGAAATAATCACAAATTTATTCAAAAATGATTAATAACCACGGAAACACAAATTGAAGAGGCACAAGACACACAAACACTCAATACAAAAACCAATCATAAGAATGATACAAAAGCCAACAAAATAGATCAAAGCATTATGGAAATAAAACAAATCAGTAAAAATAGACGATGTAAAGCTACAAAACAAGTACAACAAAAAGACAAACCAATCCCAGCTACACAGTTAATGAAAATTAAAATAGCAGTGCTGATTGTCAGAAGCATTAATTCAATTGCAAAAATATACCAGCTCAACAAATGGATTAATATCTTACAACCAGAAATACTAAAACTCCTAAAAACAAAAATCTATAGTGGATCACAAATTAATCCAGCTACATACCTAGACAACCAAGATTTTTTCCATATATTCCCAGGACACATCATCACCTTCAGCAGGTACAGGCATATTTACAGTCTCAAACTGAAATTTTTCAGCCTTCAAAATTTATTTACATTGATTCACATCTCCTAATCACTACATTCCAGCATCGAATTACCACACCCAACATTATTTTTGTGTATGTACTTCCAGGTCACAGCATAATATCACATACAATTCTCACAATATATTCTCAGCTTGCAACCAGCCACAATCGAACAATATTAATGGGTGACTTCAACTTAAGCAATGAAAAATTCAATACAAAATAGTTACATCAATTAAACCTGCACTCATGGGTACTCAAGGCTTTGTTGCACTCAGTGACATTTTATAATCAATGACATATGACACATATTGATCTATGCTACTATACAACAATGCTTCATCACTAAATCAACTTCCAATTCAATCCATGCCTGTTTTCAGATCATGTTGTACAAACCATTCAATAAATTTCGCAGAGCTTCAAATAATATTCATTCATCTAGAAAAAAACAATCAGACTCCTACTCCCAACAATAACAATTAAAGTCCTATTCTCAGAGACTTACATTATGCTAAACAAAATTAACAATATGTCACAAGATGCAATTCAAAAATACTAACCATTCATCGACATACTCTCCTTCAACATACATTCCAATTAATAACACAAGCAGACAATATCCACAAGAGAATCACTATACCCATGCACAACGCCCACCAATACATACAAAAACTAACAATGTTATACTACAATACATGTAAACAATTAAAAGAGTACTTAGCCAAAAAGAGAAAAATATGCCTCACCCAACAACAACCATGGACATGCTGATATATCTGCTGGGCAGTACACTATCCATCAACCAGAAAAGTGTCCATGGCAATTGAGATAAGTGGTAATGTCTATGCAGGACATAACATGCTGAATCCCAAGCTTCAAACATATAAACAATACACACTAACCACTGATGAGTTTGGAATATCTGAAACATGTATTTCCTTTCTGATTCAACAATTTTCTGAAAAGCTTAAAAAAATTCCCAACAGTTATCACCCTGGAACCAATGGCATACTGGTAATTGTATTTTCACTTTTGAGTCAATTTACCACAGATTACCTTTACAATATTGCTTATTTCCTATCATAAAAAATATACAACACTAGAGGACTATATCCAAAAGCAATAGTGCAATTTAACAAAAAAACAACAGCCATTTCAGATCTCAACAACATTTGACCCATCTCCATGGGACCATTGGGAATTAAATTATTGGAAAAAGTAGTCAAAGATAAAATAAAAACATACATACTGACCCTGATATCACACATGGAGTGTATAAAGAAGGGATCCTCCAAAACACAAGTAGCAATTGTATTTAAAATGATACCAAGTGCAGGACAGCAAGATAAAAAGTATGCCCAGATTGCAATTCGACTGGATATAAAGGCATCATTTGATTCTGTTGCAATAGAGGTCTTAATGAATATGCTTGCAAATACAGAAATTTTACCCACCTTACTATATAACAGTGAAAATATCTTACTCAAGTGATAGATACATTTAACACATAACAGCAGAAACACAACAGTGTTTGCTCTCACACAATCAATCTCACAAGATTCCCACTCAGAGCACTGCTGTTTATTTTATGTATAAATTCACTCTTAAAACAGATTAAAAATTAATTACCAGGGATATTAATATCATAAACTGTCCAACATATTTCATGTATTGCATACATGGATGATGTGACAGTGTTTCTAACATTGCGTAAATAAATGCTAGTATTAGAAAGGAAATTTCAAAATTACACAGACACACTTAAATTACAATTCAATCTAAGCAAAACATCAGCAAGGTTCATTTATACTAATAAAACTTACACACAGCTATATAAAAAAAGCTACTCCAATTCTTGATTCCCATTTTACCTGGAAGTGCATGGAATGACACAAATACTTTAAAATAAGCTCAAACACAAAGTGACAAACATAATCACATTTTTGCCAAATACATATTTATCTTTATATTCAAAAGTGCACCTGTTTAACATACTCATATCAACAAGAAGTGAATATTATTCTCCTATTGTCAACTTTACAAAAAACTTTACAGCAGCAATATCATCACTCTATAGCAAACTACTATGGGATAGGAAAACTGGAGCCACTCCAATCAAACAACTCAGTGACCCAACTACATAGAATGGTCTAGTGCTATAGACAATACATGTGTTCCATACACAAAAATCTATAAACCCACTGACAAAGATCACTGCATGATTTTAGCAGCTTCAAAACCTCCTCAACATAATCCCTACAGATCATCCACCTTCCACATATGGATATCTAGTATCATTAGCACACTCAGCACAAATCAATGTCAGAACTACATCACACATTTGATAACAAATACACATATTGGCAGACATAAGAGTTGGATCAACCCTGCAACAAACAGCCAGAACTTTAGCTCAATGCTGGGAGTAAACAACAAGCAATGGGTAGCAATTTTGTAACACCAATAATGAATTTTCTAATGCACAATTTCTCAAATTGGTTTGGTCAGAGTTTGTCATAAAACAAAAAAAATTACCATATAAATATTTTTAGACAACAATCTGAAAATAAAAGATGATGAAAAAATGCCTTTAAGGTTTAAATATTATTGATAACAGAGCAAAACATCTATCAAATCTGTGTAAAATCATCTAGCTCAGCCATTGGTCACATTATGCAATAACAATATTTCCAATACATACTTACTTAGATTATTTTCTACATTAAAATAAAATACAATCTTTATCAAAATCTAATTTATTCAGTTAGTATTTAAAGCAAAAGACATCAAACAAGATTATCACCTCAAATATCACCAAATGTATTTACTATCCCAAAATAAAATATGATAAGAGTGAAATCACATATCACAATCCTAAACAATAATATATGTCTAAGACATTTAATTTATAATTGAATGAAACCAAATTCAAATTAATAAATAATTAAGTTTTGATATACTTTACTAATCTAATATTATTTATAGTAATGTAAATTTACCTTAACATTTAATGATACTCTGTTTGAATAAACTAATTCCTAAATAATTATAATAACATTTTGAGAATGTTTTATAAACCAACAATATTTATAGTGTTTAAGTAAAATAAACCCTTACTCAGTTTTATATCTAATTAAGAAAATATTAAAATAATATTTATTAATATTTTATCCATACTTTACATTATATCAATATACAATTATTGCTTAAGTTATGTATTAAAATAAAACTTTCTACAAAAATTTATTATCAATAAATGCATTAGATAATCTTGCATTTTACAATATCCAATCACATCATTATATCACCGAATTACAATCACTAATATTATTTCTCTGTCTTGCATTGGTGGTCGAGAGGTCAGCGTGACTGCCTTACAAGCAGTTGCCAGGGTTGCGGATTCGCGTCCCGGCCGATGCTATGACACTTGAAAAAAAAATATTATTTCTCTACTTAAATCTCCAGTCATTCGATTATAAAAATAGATTTTATAACAATTAAACTACAGAAAATGATTATCGGCAGTTGTCCAAGCCAACGATAGATATTAAATTATAGTAGTTAATAAAATTCATGATCCACCTCAAAGAAGTTTAAAAGATAATTAAGGCAAATTATTATGACTAATGACACAATAAAATCTATCACGATCCTCATAACTGGACAAATAGGCTCTTTAATAATTACCCACGAACTAATGAAATTATTTCTACTAGTAATATTGACTTAGATAAGCAAAAAAATATTTCAATGTAATGACAAATATTTATAACTAATCAGATTTAATAATAACAATCATAAAAAGAAAAAAAAATTCATATGTGTGTATATGTACCTTATTTACTAATATTGGTTTGATCTTAGATCAAGATTTAAGTATCAAAAATTACCTTGCACACTTAAAAAACAATAATTAGATAAATTTATTGGATTTTAATCAGTTTTAGGTTTATTGAGTTACAACTAGAATTAGTAGGGATAGTAATAAAATTAACAATGATGTATGACTGAAATCATAACCAGTTAAGAAAAAAAAAATACAAATGCAATTTCTCTTGAATATATCCAATTAATATGAAAGTCTATCATTCTATAAAAATCATTAATGAACAATAAATAAATATATGTATGAAACTCAAGAATGTGTTGTATGACAATAATACTATATATAAACTGAAGAAGTTCCCAATATTCAGACTTATATAGAATGAAAAAAATATATATAATTAAATAAAAATAGGTTTTCATTTATTCGTTAATGCAATTTCTAAATAATTAAACCAATATAAAAATTTATTGTATTTAAATGCTTCTCTATATGAATATCCCAGAGTTAAAATTTGAATATAAAAACATTTAAACATATGAAAAAATTGGGTCATAAATTATCCTATATCATCAGACAAAAGTTTAAAATAATAATAACAAAAATGAATCTCTCTGACCTTTTATGGTGTAAATCCTATAATAACTCATATATATATATATATATATATATTGAAGCAATCGATGTCTAATCATCATCGATGCTTCATGTTTCACCACCTATACTAACCTCCTAGGGATCCACAATTCAGACCTTGCTATAAATATATGCTATTCACTCACACACTGTATGCCGAATCATTAGAAAGATTAGTAAAATTAATTTTTATTTAGTAAAATAAAACAGTAGTTTGAATGATGCATATATATATGTTATGATCAAAGCAATAATTTTATTGCTATGTTTATTTCTGGAAAATACATTTGCTTATATATTTGTGATTATTTTTATATATGTGTGTGACAACAAAGAAAATAAGGAAGGCTCGAAATGCTAAAATAATCTTTGCTTAAATTCAGCTTGTTGCCTTTAATTAAAATTGTCAATCACAATTAAGATCGAAAACAAATCGTTTATCAGTTGTTGTTGAATGATTTAAAATAGCTAAAAATGGTATTTTGAGCCTTATCTGTATAAAAACATGTTAATTAAATTTTGTTTTTAAAGGGATTACAGAGATAGGATTGGTATATAAAATTGCATTCTGGGTGGTATTAAAATGTTATAAAAGAAGCCACAGAACAAAGGAAGTCAGTTTTTGAGTTACTTTCAGTTAGTTATCTTTCAGTGAGTTGAGATTTTCATCAGTCAGTTTAGTTTCAAAGCATTTCAAGACCTTAACTTTAAAAAGCCAGTACAAGTCCTGCATGATGAAGCATGAGTAGAGGAATTTAGCACATTTCTCTTCTTCTCTCATAGAACTGTCTGCCTGCAACTGCCATGTTCCATCTGGCCAACCATACAGCATGATTACTTCTGACTGCTGATTGCTAATAATGTTGCTATGCTATTTTTCTTTAGGTAACATTTAACGTAGAACTGCCTTCATAAGTCAATACTTTTGTAATTTGTAATCTATAGTTCAACCTTCATAATATTATTTAAGTTTCTGCTAATTTTGCTTTTAAACTCTGTCTCAGTAATCTTTTATTAATATCATGTATTTTAACTTACCTTTCACACTTAATTAACTTATGTATATAAATGTGTGTGATTTCATTAAGATTTTATGTATTTTGTTTAATGTATAGATATAATTTATTTTCTTTAATATGCCAAAATTGCCAAATTCGTGAGTTTGGAAAAGGGGGAAAATAATTGTTTAACTTGGAAAAGGGCTGGGATTATTTAAAACTTATCAATAAAGTTTTGTTTATATTAAATAGAAATTGTTCGTGAATTTGGTTTCATTTTAAATTCATTATTCTTAGTCAATTAAAAACTTTTACTGTGAATGAATTTTGCTAAATTTACTGCTTTGAATTTGTCTTTAAATTTTTATTTTAAAAAGATCGTGAACCTTCACATAATTAATTCATTCTTTTTTTTTTTTTTGGTGCCTAAAGGGCTAATTCTACTAGTTAATACATATTTGGGAATCAAATTTTAAATATAAATTTTGTTAGTTTAATAATATTATAAATAGAAGTGTTATTATTCATTATGATTAGTTAAATGACTCAGAATTGAAAACAGATTATTGCCCAAGAGGTTAGATCATTTCCAAACTTTAAATACTATTATAAAATTATATAAACTTTGGTGGCATACCTTTTCCTTTATTCTGATATTTTATCTTCTCCATTTCTTGATTGTTTTGTTATTGGGGATGTCAAAAGCTTGAAGCTCTCATCCTATTTTTCAAAATCGTTTGTAATCAGGGGCACTACTCCCTTTGGAATGTAAAGTTTATGAGGTTTATGTGCTGCAAATGACAGCACATCCAGATCTGGGCTCTCAAACCCAGCCTCTCCTTTGATATCGCTCTGCCAGAATGCATGGACATATCCAATCTGTTTGTTTCAAATATTCTTTTAAAATGATAAAATATCCACAATTTCCATGAGGCCTTATTTCTTTACTGTATGCAAGTACCATTACTCTGGTCTTTAATTTGATCACCATCCACCTAACCTTAGTAAGTCATAATGATGTGTTAAAGATAATGATTCATTTCATAAAATATGTTCAGTATGTTGATCTTAAAACTGCTTTCGTTTAAAAAAAAACATTATCGATTCCCAGAGATGTAAATTAATTTGTATAATTCATTCTCGTAAATATTGTGCACTGTTTGTTTCTTATGTATACTTATTCCAAAGACACTATGTCCAAACAATGCCTATCAAACATATGTAATGATTTTAAGATTGTAAATAAATGACTGAGACTGTACATTTATATTTATTTGTCAAAATGATTAATGTTAAATTATCATGTATCTTTCTGTAATCTGAATCTGTTCTGATCTTGTAGATTGTTTTGTACATCCACAGATTTTACTTGTAAAAAAATATTAAATTGTCATATTAACTCCGCACAAGTTATAAAACAATATAAAATTGTATCTGTAAAATTATATTTATTAAATGAGTGATAGAGAGGATTTTATACAACAAATTCCCAAGTCTTGTAAATAAACAATATTGTCCCAAGCGTGAAACTATTTGGTAAAATATACATACGTTTCCTTAAACTTTTGTAATATATATATATATATATATACGCGTTTGTTTAATATTTATTAAATATATCTATTTCATGTAAGTCCTGGTTTGTCATTGAATTATTAGTTTGAGTTAATATTTAGAACTACTTTCTTTAGCTGATAGCTTAGCATGAATAAATAGCTATAATAAATGTAATTCCTGGGCTACTTCAACCTCGATCATCATCATCAGTCTGATCTTATGCTCTACCGCTTTGCTTCTGGGCACAGAATTAAAATAATTTTACTCTATTCTAAGGATTGTTGTTCATTGGGTCAGAGATTTGAAGAATAGGCAAATAGGTTAGAATTCAGGATTGCTCCAGACCTGTGTATCTTGAGCATGATCAAATTCGAGGTACTTTTGCTTAGGATTTGAATCTTGTTAAGTAAGCATACTATTTTGACCAGTACAATATATATATATTTAATCCTATATTTTAAAATAAAATATGAACAAACATAGACATTCTTTTTTTAATCATATATATATATATATAATAACACAAGTGAAAAGTCTTATTCCTCTTTTTTATTTACTGGTCCATCATGGTCCTGTTTCTCTATTTCTGATACCAATGTGTAGCAACAACCTTCCTTAAGTAGAAAAGACAAATCATGAATAAAAACAACTGAGGATTTGAATTCAATTACTTTTGTTTTTAAATTTCAATATTTTTCCTTCAAGTATAAAGATATATCCAATCTTTTAAAATAATAGATTTACTTAGTCGATGCAAAATCTGCACATCACCAACTTTTTCATTTTTCATTGGTAATAATATATAAAGAGCATTTTTTCATTGACAAAATTCAGCTTTATCCAATAAGCAATAAAGACTAGCATTTTTTTCTTCAATTTAAGAAAGTAAAATTTCAATTGCTTAATATCACATAAAACTTGAATTAATCGATCATGTAAAATTCATTGATCAAAATAAGATATCCATATACATACACATCATGGGGTTTGTATTTATCACAAATACATAGAGAAAATCCTAGATTTTGACAATAGAATATTTTATGGCTTATTTGCTAGACTACTTACTTTGATGGGTTTTTTTAAATTTTGCTGTTTCTCTTGGAATTTCATCAACAACTTGTCCCGATTGAATAGGGAGGTAATTAATTTTTTTATTCTTCCATGGTTTTAAAATTTAATCATATTAGAAATTAAATTTGATAAATTTTTAAAGACAGATATAAACACATTTGTTCTAATGATAAAATTATAAGAACATGAGTTTCATCTTTTCATTTCTATTTATAACATATCTTTGCTGACATCAATGTTGTTAAGGCAACTGTTCAATATAATTCAATGATTATTTGACCAGTATAATAAAATATGACTCCAATGCAGTGAAGATTGTAATATTAAATACAGTAAAAAATAAAACAAAAAAATTTCATTTTGCAATTTCAATATTAGTTTTTTCATTTTTAATAAAAAATAAAAAAGTCATATTACATTTTCAATACCTTTTAATATATATATATATATATATATATATATATATATATATATATTCTTAGTAATATATTACAATATAATACTTAATAAACAGACATGTATGAAACATGAAACATTTAATTTTGTAATAAATACGTTGTTGATGAAAGAGATAACAAAGTGGACATGTAACAATTAGTAATAATGATTTTATTCAAGAGATCTTTTCATGATTCACTTAATTATTTTCCCATATTTAATTATCTATTCACTTATTTATATTTTCCCTAAAATTGATCACAACCAATTTATGATTTGATGCTAATATTAATAGTAAATAATGATATTATTTTAAAATATTAGATTATCATGATTATCTAGTTAACACTTATACTTCAAGACCTCCATTATCCATTGACCAAATGAAATTAAATTAAACAAAGTCATCAAACTTCTTTATTTTTTATATATACTGTGACAAACAGTACTAATTTGGACAGATACAATATGTATTATATATATATATATAAATTAGGGATTAGTAAATAAATATATGACCTATTATTTCTTTATATTTGAAAATACTATTTGTAAACATAATAATGATTTAAGATGTGATATGTTGGACTATTTCCATCATATATGAGTGAATGTTGGATGTATAGAAAATGTTAAATTTTATTTAAACTTTCCAAATATAAAGAACTAGTTAGTAATAACACAGAAATAGACAATACTGGTTAGTAATTACACACCATTTGGAGTAGTATTATTCTTCACTCTTCTTCATGTTTTTCTGAACTATATGAACAGTGATAATATTCACTTTGAAGTTGAACTTGCATCTTTGGATTCTTGAATATCAAATTTAAGGCAAACACTTTACCAACTGAGCTATTCTGTCAAAGGCAACAAACATATAGTAGAAATTTGATATATTTATATATGAGGGTTGGTTCAAATCCTCCTGTGTCCTTTAATTTCTTTAGTGAAGCTAATTGGTTTTTGTTTTCCTAAGAGCAAGATTAATCAGAGGCTTCCATACATTGTGTATTGCTACACTGGATTGACTTATAGGATTGTTTACCATTTGTCATATGAGCAGCTTCCTTGAATTTTCTTCTATGCATTTTTTCCTCTTTAGTACATACATGATCTGCTATGGTAGACACATCTGTCTTTTCTCTTTTAACCATTATTTTGTGCACTTTCAATCACTATTCAACAGGATAACAGGTCTCACTAATGTATTTCCTTCCACATTCACAAGGTATTTCATAGATGCAGCTTTTTGTTCTTCAGCATTTCCAGTTTAGGATTAGTAGAAGTAAACATTCAACATTCACTCATAAATAATGGAAATAGTCCAACATATCAATCTTACAATATACCATCATGACAAACCTTCAGACAAATAATAATGCTTTAGTTTCAAACTGCACTTTTCTATTTTGAGTGGATCTTAGTGAGACTTTTAATCTGATTATTCCATATTTGAATATATTATTTTTACAATTAAAACTTTTTATATCATATATTGATAATATTTATATTATTTATTACTAATGTAAGTTTACAAGACAGCTATTCTTAAATGTAATATTGATCTTTACAAAATATACAAATTAATTACTAAAAAGGAGTTCTTATCTACAACAATGGTGATTAGTCTTATTGGACATAATTTGTTTATTCAAAAAGTTAGTACAATAAAATATTATATAGTGTGACATTTATGTTATTAAAATTAAAATAAATTTAGGGTTAGTTATTATCAAAAAAATATTAAAAAATAAACATTTAATTTATTATTATTAAAATTTAAAAAAAATAATTTCTTTACCATTTTGACAAAACTTCATTCTTATTTATCCAGTGGAAACTATTTCTGCATTGTCATAATGAATTTTGAAGAGTTGTCTTTCTAAAAATGAATGTTTTCAAATAAAATCTTCTTGCATTGATATAATATTTGGATTTAAAGTAAGTATTTTACAAAAATATTGCATACATAGTCTTTAATTTGTAAGAAAATTACTAAAAATTACATTTTTTCTTTTGTTCATATCAGAAATTGTTAGTTCTGTTGACATCTAAAGATGTAGTTCATATCTTTATCATACAAATTAGGTCTTCTGATTTTTTTCTAATAGTTTTAAAATGGTAATTGTGGGAAAATAACACTGCACAGTTATGTAACATTATAGATAGACTTAAAACAAACTAGAGAAAATATAGCATTCACATCTCCATTGTAACATCCAAAACAACAGATACAACATGAAATTGTCACTATTGAATTTCAAACCATAAGTACAAAAATGAGGATCGCAAATTCAATAACTCCATATGTTGACCTATGTTTTATAGGCTAATGTTTTCAAACATTTAGTAAAACATTTATAACAAATTCAATTAATTATTTATCAAAAATTATAATTAATGTATTTATAAATCATATACAAATATTCAAAATTTACAAATGTCCATGATATATTCAGTCATGGCAACCAAATATTACATATGTGTTATATCATCTACACTTAATATAATAAGCAAAAGAAACTTCTCTCTAAAGAATGATATCTTGGGATTTATATCTATCAATATTAGGCTGCATACACACAGGCTAGAATATTAAAATTTTGTAGAGGTAATTGTTTAACTTAACTGAAAAGTTTTATTTTATAGTGACAGAATGCAAAAAATCCAACTTCATATTTTACAAAAAGTCCAAAATTAAACAATTTTAATTCTCTAAATTGCAGTTTATATTAATTTACTTAGGGTATAAATTAAGTGTTTATTCAGACAAAAACATTAAATAATTATATTACCTTTTGAGTTCCAATAATAAAGCAGTAAGTATTTCCAACAAAAATGATTACTGCTTTATTAGTTGGCATATGTAATGATATTGAAGACAAAATTATTGAAAAAAGTAAAACATTTACTAGAGCATAATAAGAAATCATTTTGAATAGAGCATTTTTAGGAGCATAAATAATTGGAATTGATCCAGAAATTCACTAATTGGTGTAAGATTTTTATATTGACAAACTGTAATAATGGTTTCTGAAAGGTTGTGAATACTTAATTTAATAATATGGAGAATAAATGATGGATATAATACTATTTATAAATACAAATGATAATAATATAGGCTTTGTACAAAACACATTAATTGTATTACAAATCACTTCTGCACTGCCTTCTGGAATAATAAAATATAAAATGTAATTTAAAAAAAAATGCAGCTAATTATTTTCATATTAATGGTGCATCTTATTGGAATGTTTATTTACAATATATTAAATGGATTTCAAAAAATGGAAAAAAGAGCAAAAGTTAAATAAAATGATTATAGTGTGATCTAAAAATCCATAAACATAGCTTGATTCAACTAATAACTTTCCTCTACATAATTAAAGATAGAAGTTTGACAAAAAATAATATCACTTGTAGTAATATTTCATAAGTAGGAACAATAATTGAAAAAAATATATTTATCAAAATCTAAATATTAGATATTAATTTGAGTTGGTATATAGATCTACAAAAGCAATGAGAAATGTAAAAGAATTTTAATGGGCTAGGGCAAAAATCACAAAGGTTCACAAACTGTTGTTATTTATATATTGAGAAAATAAATGATAAATCAAAAATCTTTTATCTTTATATACAAACATAATTTCTTAAGACCACTAAAAGTCTAGAGCCTGAAAAGCTAAATATATAATAAGATGTTAGTATAGGTAACTATCCCAAATGCAATAAACATCACAAATGCCATAAACATCAGAGATTATAAATATTCAATTCATGATGACATTATATTATAGACTTAATTTTATATAAATGTGGTAGTTGGAGGTCAATTTCTAAATAATTGTATGACAAGGGTAAGAGTTCACTTTACAGTTTAAATGCAAAGTATTTACTCATCTTCAGATACATCTCACACAAATAAACATTTATGTGAGTTTCGCCTTTATTTTTTGTTATTATTTACTTTAATCAAAAACCAATCACTTAATAATTGTTAATGAAAAATTATTTCTGTTTTTAATTAACAAAGTAGTAAGATAACTTTACTACTTATACAATTGCCAACATTTATAAAAATCGAAACAATAGAAGCAATTGTTTATATTTATATCACGTTTTACAGCAGATTTTGTAATAATATTTTGGTGAGGAAAGTTAATGTAGCTTATAGTTAATTGACCAGGAGCATTAATAAAATGTTACTTCAAATTTTTCAGAATACGTTGTTTTAATACAATACACTTTTTTTGTTAGTTGATGAAAATTTCAAATTTATGACTTTGATCTAACAGTTTCCTGGGCAATTTGTATGATTGTCAAATATCCAGAAGAATTGACATTTTTTGTTTTAAATCATTCTAAAATAATTGATGAAGAAATATATTATTATTTAGAAATTAGATTATTAATTATCCGCAATGAATTATGAAATTCTGTGCTCAAACGTCGAGTTGCGGATAAAAAGAAAAAAAAAGAAATTTCATTATTTACTAGCAACACTTTTTCTTTTACTTATAAAATATCTCATGACTTCGAAAATAAAGGTATTGGAAAACATCTTAATGAAGTTGATTTGTTAATTTTAAATTAAAGTCTTAAAATATTTTTCTATCTAAGGGTTTTTTTTATGCAAATCAATATCAGTACAATTATGCATTAATTATCTTTTGTTTTAAATTAACAAAAATAACACGTACTTTGTTTAAAGCGTTCTTATTATAGTTGTTTATTGATATATTCAAGTATAATTGTTTACTCCATTGCAAGATAACGAGGTGACTTTTATTGTCGTTAATGAATAATTATTTCTCCTTTGAACACGGAAAGAAAACGTCAGCAAGTTGATGAATAAATTACATTTTTATTAACGCAGAAGAACAAAAGAACCACAAACTCATTAATTAACTAGAATGCTTTTAATTTAGATGAATCAAACAATTAAAATATTTTAATGACTTTTTCATGCTTATTCAAGTAAAAAGCGATGCTTAAGCAAAAAATAACTAATAGAATTAAAACAATATGGAGTAAAAATTTCACCTGTGAGGTAAAAGTCAACACTTGTTAAATAGCCCTATTGCAGAACAAAAACTTTTCTATAGCTTTACTTTTTTTTCTGATAAAGCAATGAATAAAAAGTTTATTACTCGGGAGGCTTACCAACTATGGAATGGCATAGATTTAGTATTGATCCATTATTATTTTACTTCTAACTATGACACCCAAAATTGAATGATTAGTTAGATTATTTATGACTAAAATGTCTTTAAAAAGCGCTTAGCCTACTGAAAAATTTATCCCGTTAACCGCAGGGCCATGATTTTCTTCATTTGTGTCTATGCATATATTTTCAGATTATGTCTATGCATATATTTTCAGATTATATATATATATATATGACTGACTGTAGCAAATATAAAAAAATTAGGCAATAATGTATCATATCAAGTTATAATGCTTGATCATCCATAACAATCGTTTGACATTGTTTAACATCCTCTTAATTAATTTGTTTTTATTTCAATTTCAGAGTGGTACCAACAGTCTGAACCATAAAAGTTGATGATGTTAATGAGATTTCAGAAAAAATAGTATAGATGAAACAATATTTGGGAATCTACTATAAAGTAACTGGTATCTAAGTTTTATAGTAACTGTGTGTCATATCTACTAACTGAAATGTTTTTCAAATGGTTTAGCATAAAATCCAAATGGCTGACTTAAAATGGAAAAGTTCCTGCATTGTCAATATAGTTGAGAAAAGTAAAAATATTTTCAATTTGACAAATTTAATAAAAGTGCTCCCTATGTTGCTTTAGTGACCTAGTCATGTAACATTCTAAGCAATTAACAATAACTTATTTATAATATGTATATTTAATCTATCTATCTATCTATCTATCTATCTATCTATCTATCTATCTATCTATCTATCTATCTATCTATCTATCTATCTATCTATCTATCTATCTATCTATCTATCTATCTATCTATCTATCTATCTATCTATCTATCTATCTATCTATCTATCTATCTATCTATCTATCTATCTATCTATCTATCTATCTATCTATCTATCTATTTTACGTAGCTTTCTATCTATTCATCCATCTATCTATATATCTATAGCTACAATATTTCTTGTGATAAACTTCTCTCAGAATATAAGCTCATCTAGAACTCTAAGTTTAGTAAGTCACATATATTTATATATCTAATAATCTATTTACCCATTTCTCTCTCTATCTTTTCAATTTTTGATGTCTGAGGTATAAGATTTCAATAGATAAACTTCTACATTTATATTAGAGGTCTCAGTAAGATTATGTTCTGAAAGGAGCACATTATAGAAGCATATAGTTATAACCTAGGTTGACCATGTAAAAGCTAATAAAGTTATTAAAAATATAAAAAAAATACTCTATTATTATTATCTAAGATATTTGCATAAAACATAGTTAATAATAGATTTTGACTGACATTGACTACAAATAAACAACCTGGTCAATACATGATATGTGTGCATAATATAATAGACAAATAAAAAACTAAATAAAAATATTTAAATAATTTATATAGAAAAAATACTATTGTTATTAGTTATTGTTTAGAATAAATAATATAAAGGAATAATATGTTTATTCTTGATTACTAATAATTATTATTATGATTTATAAAATATTATTTTTTATATTTTCATTCATGCAAATTGACTTTATTTAAAAGAACACTAGATAGAACATGAGAAAGTTAATAAAAGTTTTTTGGAATAATTGCCTGACTTGAAAAATGAGTGTGATTTTAAAATAGAAACTGTGAGAAACAGACATTGAACACAACTTAAGTGTCCATTATCAATTGTCATGATTTAATAATTTATCTGTGGTTTAATCATATATTTTAATAACTCAGAAATTAAATTCATGAATTGGTACAATAATTAAAGAAATGAGATTTATCTCTCATTTATTACTATATTTTCCTAAGGAATCAGATGAAAAAAGCTTAATGTGTTGAATATGTAAATTGTATCAATGGATACCCAAGTCCCCTAGGAATACAAAAAGATATACAAGAATATTGTTAAAAAAATTGAATATTCAATACTAATGATTCAATATAATAGTTTATTCAATAATCATGTCACCACCTTTGATATGGATCATATGTAGGCTTGAAGAGAAATGCAAAGATAGAGATTTTGTCAGCTGATTTTAATATTCATATTGGACCATTCAGGTTAAATAAATAAAAAATATGGTAATATTGTTTTATTTTATAAAAAATATAATTTTTCAAAGCATTCTATATAAAAATATAACTTTAATAAAAGTTTTTTTTTAACAAATATGAATTTAATAAAGTGTATTGATTAATGATTGACATATGCATATGTGAGCCAATTATGAATTTAAAGGACACAAATTATTTTAAATAACTTTTTACTCTTATTTATATGATAGACATAAAATATTTAAATGACTATGATTATAATTATTAACCTTTGTTATGCATTAAATATATTTAACTTAAACAGAGCAGACATATATACTTTTTTATTTTTAGCATATATAGAAGATTTACTTATTATTAATACCTGATGAGATATATTTCTACTCTTTTTCATAATTCTAATATCTTAATTAAAAATAATTTAAGTTATAAAAGGTAAACAAATATATGTGAATATTGTAATTGTTATATAATAATAAACTATAATAAAAAGAGGTTAAAGTAATATTATTTTATAATATTATATAAATTTATATTTTAACATAAGTGAAATATTTTTTTAGATTGTAGTATTTCTTTAGAGAAAATGAAGAAATAGTGTACACATATTAATTTATTATTTTTATTATTTATTTTATATTTTAATACTCATATTCATATGGTATATTATGTATAATAAAGATAATATTGTTATCAATTTTCATGGTGTTATTGATCTCAAAATTTTATTTATGCCTCCATTTTAATTGAAGTTAATATAAAATCTCTGAGTGATGGATCTTACATTGGGTTTTTGATTCTATTCATTATATTAATTTTGTTTTAAAATTTTAATATAAAATATTAAACATCCATGTCATATATTTGATAATTTACAACAAGTCATAAGGTTATTGTAACCAGACAGAAAAGTGGCATTCATATTGTTGTAAATAAACCATCTAGCTAGCATGGTGTCCATCATTATTATAAATTTCTGCAGGTTAAAATATGCTTTTGGTAACACATTCGATTCATTTATTTTTACCATTATGATATTGTAATGATATATATATATATATATATATATATATATATATATATAAGAAAGCAGTCAACACTTAAACAATATCAATATCAACAATAGTAATCAGCAATCTCAATATATTATCAATGCAACTTTCCTTTTACAATAAAGATGGATTGCCATCTTTATCTATTATATGTAATGTTTATTTAGCCCTTAAATATTGTAACTTGACTAGATGAGATTATTAATTCAAAAAAGTTCAAATAACCCTCATTAAACAGACAAATATAACTTGCTCTGAATGCAGACTAACAAATAGTCAATTATAACTTTTAAATTCCACTATAAGTATGCATTATTTAGATAATAACTGTAATAATGGTTAAGGCTAGACAAGTTTACAAATGTAAATACAAAAAAACAGACAACACTTAAACACACCAGTATCATCAACAAGAATCAACAATCTTAATCTCTTCTCAAGAGAAAAAATAATTCATAGTGTCAATAGATATAATTAAAGCTTGCAATAATTGGCAGTAAAACTAAAAGTAAAATGTAAGATTTGACTTGCTAAACATTTTTTAATTAATCTTTTAACTAACTTAAATTATAGTCAGACAAATTAAAAAAAAGGAAATATAAAATTAACATTAAACTTATGCTTTATATAGGTACACATAAGATAGATGAATTAAATATGCATAAAAATCAATACATAATTACAAATACAATGTGAAAATACTTCATTAGTTTCCAGATTAATAAAAATCAGAATAATTATAACTTGAATTATTTATACATAATTTATTTAGAAGTAATTAGTTTTAGTTTTAATTAATTATATAAAATTTATTTAAAAGTTGTAGAAAAAAAAGGAAATTTATAGACGTTAAAAAAATATTAATTATTACATTGACTTGAACTTATAATTATTTTTTTTTATGTTTGTTTTAACTAATTATAAAATTTAATTAAAATAATACAAAATTGTTTCAAAAAGTTAGACAAGCTAAGAATAAAATATTTGTAAAACTTTTATTTATAATATTTAATGTTTCAAACAGAACTTTCAGCCTAATGACTAAACTGGATTTTCTTTTGCATATGAGGCACTTGAGTAAAAAAAAAAATGATTTTTTAAGTATCAAACATTCTTGTGTTCATGTAAGTAAAGATCTCACTGAAATGAAGAAAATAATATTTCAGTTGATTAAAGTTACCCTGGGAAGATTCTTTATGAGAAACAGACTAAAGGTATTATTTACCTGTGTTATGAATGCATTGAAATGAACAATAAGTTTTAATCACACTTTTAAAAATTCTGGCAATTATTATTTTTAAAATCTGTTTGATAATAAAATTAACTCAATATTATACAACACTATTGAGAGTCTGTCAAAATTAAAATATGTAGAACCAAATGAAGTAATGATAAAAGGTGCCATCTTCAAGCAAATTTGTGTTATTACTTTAATTGTGATAGATAAAAGTTGTAAACTGTTTGGAACACTTTATTATTATTAATGAAAGACCTTTCAATATGACTTTTCTTTATTGAGTATTAATTACATCTCATATAACTGTTAAAAATATTGATTAAGAAATAACCATATTTAACATACAATCAATAAAATTCACAATCATGTAAGTATTAAAAAACATTGTTTATTAAATTCGTAAAAAAATAAAATTGTCATTTTAAGTTAAACATTGTTGTGGAACTGTATTTTTAACATATAAATGTTGGATATTATTATATTTTAAAAATTATAATTTAAAAATATGAAATAAGATTATTATAAAATATTTTGCATACAAAGTAAGTTATCCATATTTAACCTTTCATATCTATGACATAAAGATCTTTAAAAAATATTTTTTGTCATCTCATCTTTAATTGACTTGTACAGTTATCTATTGAAATACTTCAATATTTTTTAAACAAAAAACTATTTATTTATTTATTGACTATTTATGTCTTAATTTAAAAAAGTCAAAGGAGATCATAATAATTAAAAAAATTCAAAATCATAGTATTTTAATCCTGCTTCCACATTCTTGATGGATTTTTTCTTTGTTCTTCTATCTCAAAAATATTTGTGAGAATATTTCCAGATAATTTTTGGAATAAAAAAGATTGATCTTTTGCATAAAGATTTATAAATTATTTTTACATAATAATTGTTTAATAGTTATTAAAAATCAGCAGTATACATTACTAATGTTTATTTTATATGCATAGTTTTAAAAATAAAAGATAATTTATAGCATAATATTAGCAAAGAAAACAAAAGCATTGTAATCATTCCATAACATGAAATTGATCACCAATATATTATTACCAACACTGTTGGAATATTTTGAAATATTCTAAAAATTATATATAAAAAAAAAAATAAAACAGAATTTGAAAGATTTATCAGAAATTAGCATCTATTTATTTGCATGTTAAAAATAAATTTGAAATAAATGTTTTTTTAATATTTTCTGAGGATTGTTTTTCTACAGATCATTGAATAACACTTTACATTCTATATCTCTGTTTATTATTATTTTTTCAGAATTTGCAATGTTGATATATGACTTTTTAAAATATTTTTTGTTTACAAATATTTACATCAAATAAAATCCAATTCATTGAATTGTGATATAAAATAACAATTGAAAGTGTCAAAATAAAACAATGGATCTGTTATAATATGGAAGAGTTAATTATTTAAAGAAATAAAAACAGTAAAGGGTGAATTTTAAAAATTATGTAAGCAAAATAGATTTGCTATAATTCAAATTTTAATAAAGAAATAATCTCAATGGTGATAAATTATATTGGCAGGTTAATCATAATATGCTATATTTTTTTTACATTATTAAAATAATTTGAAATATAATGGTCAGTAGACTAGTTATAAATGGATAGATTATTTATTTATATGGCACAATAATCTTATATACACTTAATGATTATGTGACCTATTATTTAATGTGAGAATTTATTTTAGAGTTGATGCAGGTGGTTCTACCACTTTAAATCAATATTCTGTTGTCAGTAGTGATATTTCTAAAATGTTTTTTTTTAAAATAAAAAAAAAAAAACATGGCGGAATCATGAACTAATAAATAAAGATAAAATATATATATGTTAAATCCTCTTATTGACCATGCTCTAAAAAGCCAAAAAAAGAATTGTTTCTTCAACTTCAATTGGGTTTTTTAGATTTAACTTAAAATAAAAGCATGGGAAGTCCAGGAATTAATTAAGTCAATCCCTTGTTACAAAAAATAGATTGACTTAATTAATTTCTGGACTTTCCCCCATGTTTTTATTTCAAGTTAAATCTAAAAACCCCTACTGTAATTGAAGAAACAATTACTTGTTCTTGTTTTTTAGTGCACGGTAAATTAAAGCATTTAATATAAAAATGTTATCTCTATTTATTTTAATATTTTAGTATTGGCACTGTAAATAAAAATGTAAAACTATATTGTACTAAATGGATATGCACTCATGATATATATAAAGGAAAAAACATATATATATATATATATATATATATATATATATTTATTTGTTTGTATATATATATATATATATATATACAAACAAACAAACCTTCCCATAATTCATTTCAAACTCCACCTTCCCTTAATATCAAAAGAAGTCTTCATAAGATTGATAGCCTCAGAATCAAAGAGTTTTATCATCAAAGTCTCCTTTATTCTTCTTTTTAACTCATTCTTTTCATAAAAAATAACCGAAGCATTGTCAAACAATATTCTATGATCTGTATTCAATTCATGAATATATAAAGCTGAGTTAAGATACCTATGTTTAACTCTACTTATATAAACCTTAACCCTTTCATTAAGGCTAAATTTACTCTGGCCTACATAAAATTTACCACAACTACATGAAATTTTATAATAGACCTCCTATCAATAGACTGCTTTGAACCATTAAGTAATGAATTCAAATCAGAACCTTTCCTCCATGCAACCTTCTTTCCACCTAACAAATGACTATTCCTATAAACCAAATTATAAATTGATGCATTAAATGGTTGATATTAACCCTTTTCCCGCCTCTTACAAATCTCCTCATAGACATCTGACGTCACTCTAACTCTGCCAGTTCTTATGCTAAAAAATTCGTTTGATAGGTTTTGAATAGTTTTTAAAAGTTCTGTAAGATGGTGCCCTCTTCTGAATTATTTTACAAGTAAAAAATAAAAAAAAAACACATTTAAACCTAAACAAAGAAAGAACATCGGTTGTAATTGGTTGTTAGTGAGCTCTCAGCCGAAAAAGACATTCTGATTGGCTGGAAAGAACAAAGAAACCACCTGATCAAAGAAAATAAAGAAAAACGCTGAGATTTTCATTTCGAATGCAATTTTAAGTATTAAAAAAATATAATTTCAGAAATTAAACTAGTTTTTTAAAAAATATACTAAAAAAACAAAATTATTTTCAAAAAATATTGAAGATTTTAGTAAAAATATTAAAGAAATATTTAAAAGAAATATTTACTTTTCTATAACGTAAAAGTCGACCTTTTTGTTTATATTATAGCTTTTATGTTGCCGAAATTGAATATTTTAGAATAAATAAATAGCAATTTATTTTTGAAAGAACTTTCGTTCTCTTCATAACCTGAAAAATTAGTAATATACTTTTTATAAACGTATCTGAGTTGAATTTAATATTATAGGCGAATATGTTTTAACAATAGGCTTTGTCTTCAGTTTGTGAGTTGGCCAATTAAAAGATTTGATTTTTACCTCATACAACCAATAATATAATTAGCGGTTAAAAGGTTAAGGGAAGGTGGAGTTTGAAATGAATTATGGGAAGATTTGTTTGTTTGTATATATATATATATATATATATATATATATATATATATATATATATATATATATATATGTGTTTTTCCTTTAGGTTGATTTTCACTTGAGAAGGTCTATTTGTAGTAGATGAAACCATGGTTGTGTAAGAATATTGGTAAAATTTGGAATTTAATCTAGTACTGTATTGTTTTATGGTTTTGCATTATATATATATATATATATATATATATATATATATATATATATATATATATATATATATATATATATATATATATATATATATATATATATATATATATATTGTGCCCTTTTATATTGGTGTATCCCATAATGAATTAAATTAAAAGTAAATTTCAAGTGAATAATTTAAATTTTATAAATAATTATATTTGGTTGTAAAGTTAGGGAAGTTAAAAATTACCTTGGTAATTTTGGGGTTTGAACCTAAGGTAATTTGAGTTGAATTATGATCGATTCTGTAAATCTTAGTTAAATTATATATTTTAAAAGCATATAAGTAGATAAAAATAATAAACTGTAAGTTAATATTATTTGTTAAAAATTAGTTGTTTTTTTAAATAGAATTTAAAGTGTAGTGTTGTTTAAATATAATATTATTTATCAAAATTGGAAAAGAATAAATATCTTTATGCTGTACTTGCATAAAAATAATAATCCAAAAATAATTTTTTTACAACAGCTATATAAATATCAAAATTTTAAAATGTTGATATTTATATAGCTGTTGTAAAGAATTTATTACGTTTTGATTAATATTATTTATGAATAAAAATATGTGTTGTAGATATATGTAATTGTGTTTGTGTGCATATGATATAATAAAGAATTAGCTATTTCTGGTAAAATATTGATTTATTTAAAAAAACAATTGAAATAATATTTATTTTATTATTTTTAAGCAATTAAAGGTTTATAAAATCAATTTAGAATTTATTCTATAAAAGATAAAATTTATTTATAAATAACTTTATTGAAAAACCATATGTAATAATGATACAATTGTAAATCAAAAATAATAGTTATCCATGTTAGTCAGGCAACCAAATGTTCTGATGTGGTCACTGGTGTTGTTTAATCCAGCTTAATCAGGCTCCACGTATTGTCAAATAAGAATCTGGATGAGATTATTCTGTCCTTATGGTGAAATTCCTTCAGCTTGGAAATGAATGTGTCTTCAGGCTTGGGATGAGGAAAGGTAAACTTGTTGCGATATCTGGCCATCCAGATGGCATAAGTGAGAAAGGTTGAGAGTCTTGTAATGTCATAATCCCTGGACAGGAAGCAGCTTTTGATATTTAAGATTTTGTTCAGGGAAATGTGGCAGTAGTGAGTAATGAAAGTTCTGATTTTGTTATATGCTGGGCAATCATTTATAATGTGATCAAAGGTTTCACAGGTTCTATGGCAGTTGTAACATGTAGAATCTATATTCTTGATGAATCTCCTGTAGTGCAGGTACCAGTTTATCTGGAGAGAATTCAGGTTAATTTTCACTAAAACGTCCAGGAACTTTGGCTCCAGCCTAAGAAGCCTGAAAAATCTGGTGACCACCTGATTGTTACCACCGAGGTAAGGAATGGTAGAGTTCTGTGTGGGAAATAGCAGGTTATGAGCATTCCAAATAGAGATTTTTTTGTCTGAATACTAGGATAGCATGGCCATTGTGAGTGAGAAGGTAGTCAAGTATCTGATTTAGCCAGCTTATCTTCGAAGGTGGAGGTCTTTCTGATGGAATGACTGGTTATTCTGCTTCAATCTGGGCAAATTTCTTTTGGAGGAATGTGGATTAGAGAGTGGCATTTTTGGTAATATATAGAAAAAGTTGTGTGCAATGACATATCATTATTTTTACTATGTCGCTGCATGCGTTCAATTCCTATGGCCACTGTTTTACCATTCTACAAAAGCCATGAACAGATTTGGTTGATTTTTGTGTTGAAAATCTATGTCATGTTAATTATGGGGAGATAGTAGCTAATCTTTGCCATTATCTTGATACAGAGGAGAGATATTTTCCCTTGCAGTGATAAATAAACCTTTGTAAGCTTTTAACTGTGTTGGTGGCAGCTTCAATGATGGAATTCTGTATTTGTATCAACATGGCTTGCGGTGACTTGTATATGGGAAACCCCAAAAAGTTTTGGGGGTCTGCTGAGAAAGGCGATAAGATCTTCTTGCCAGTGTTATTTTTCCAGGCCAATGACTTGTTAAGGTTGAAGGAAAGTTTGACAGATTCAGAAAATTTTTTATTTGGATGAGGGGTTTTAGATATTTTTGGGAGGGTAGGGTGACAAGTACATCATCCATGTAGGCAAACACTTTACAGTGTATTTTTAGCTGGGGTATATAGTTTCCTGGAAGTCCTGCCTCAATATGTTTAAGAAGGGGGTTTAAGTAGAGTATAAATAGGAGACCACTAAGTGGAGGTCCTTGGGGTATGGATCTTGAAGAAATAAAACCATCTGTAAAAAAACCATTCAGGGAAATGTGAACCAATCTGTTATTTAGTAGATTGCCCAACATCTGGAATGATTTGAGTAGGAATGTCTAGTGCTGAGAGGCAATTGAGCAGGATGTTGATATCTACTGAATCTAATGCCTCAGAGATGTCTAGCTGAATGGCAATGGGTTTGTATAAATTCTTGGATCTGATATGATCACAGAGGATTTTTACCTCCCTGATTGCAAAGAGTGTGGATGAGCCCTTCTCTGCAAAATGCAACTGGAATATGTTGTCCAGAATAACATCTTGTATTTTCTTCTTGATCACCCCTTCAATGACCTTAAACAGAATTGAGGTCATGGAGATTGGTCTTATGCTAAATAGAGCAGATGGGTCTCGGTTTTTCTTAAGGAAGGGGGCCATTGCTATGGGATAAAGTTTAGGGATATTTTTTTTGCTGTTTGTAAGATGGTTAATTAGTTTTAATACTATGGGAGCTGTGAAATTCTCAAGGTGTGTAAGTATAAATTTTGGGATGCCATGTAGTCTTGGATGAACATTGGAAGGTAGGGTGGCCAAGTGGTTTTTGATGTTGTTCTGTGATGTCTCATGCCACTGATTTGTAGGGTAGGGAACAGAGTTTGACAAGCGGTTTTTGAAATATGATTCTATTTGGATATTATTTTATTTTTCTTAGTAAATATTTGTAAAAATAATATTAGTTTAAAAATGATTTAAACTGTTTTGTAACTAATTAAATATTCATTATAGAATGATATTACAGTTTGAAATGTTGTGAAATTTGTGCAGATGATGTTTTGGGGATTAATTGAAAAAATAATGGAAGGAAAATAAGTTTTTATTTCTTTTCCATGAAATTTAAATGTATTTAAAATATTATTTTTTGTTTAAAAAGTAAAATAACTAACATTTAATTATTAGCCTGAAATTATTAAGAAAGTTTCTTGAAAGTCATGGAGTAAAGGATTTTGAAATCTCTGCTGGTGATAATAAATATTCAATCCTCTGTAGAATACAATTAGAATCATTATATTAAGTAAAGTATTAAAAAATGGAAGATGAAAATTGTAAATCTGTTCAAGCATGTAATCAGATAAAAAAGGTAGATTCAAGAACAGTGAGTATTTTACCAATATGTAATAAATTGATTACAAAACAAGTTTATTTAATTCTATATTTTATTATTAATAAAAACTATAATGGACATGTTTTGAATATATTAACAAATAGAAGGAAAATTATTTATATTAAAGTGAATAATAGCAACTTAAATATAACAAAAAGTAACTCAGTAAATAATTTTTGTGAAAACATTTATTCAAGAAAACTTGGAGTTAATATGACAAAAAAGCAAGAAGAATTTTATTCAATTAATAATTTAAATCAGTCAAAATTTGTTGGAATATTATTTATTATATGATTAAGATGATTCTGTATGATTGACATTATAGTTGAATTTTATATAATAAATAAATAATATAAAAGGAAAAAGATGTATTTATGCAGAATGAACAAAAGAAAAAAAATAATTAGATGACCGTTTGATCTAAATTTTAATATAAGATCTTGACTATTTACTATAAATAAAAATTTAAATTGTTTGTTAATAAAATATGATTGAAAAATATTATAAGAAAAAGAAAACAAGAAAGCACTGATAATGAATGATATAGTAAATAGATATAAATTTGGGTTGGAATGGTTTAATAAATCTATGGAATAAATATCCTATTGTTCAAGATGTGTATAGTTTATATCTGAGATAATATCAGTCTGCATAACAAAATGAAAGTTTGTATAAAATATTGACTGATAAAAAGATAATACTTTAATGGGATACCAATGGGATAAAGTGAATTGTAAAATGTGATTCATGAAGTTATGAAAAAGTAGTATTATAATAAAGAAGTAATAATACAATGAAGATATATGTTTAATAAAATCAGAAAGAAGTTTTATTGTGAGTTAAAAGGAAGAATATTAAATTAGAGAATAATTGTCTCTATTGGAATTTCTGTAGTTAATTATCATACAAGGAGAATTGTATATCAATAAAGGGGGACACCAACTGTAAGTTGTTTTAAACGTTTGAAATAATGTTAGTTGCCATGGAAACCCCTACCCCAAAGATAAAATGTAAACATATGTTCTGTTTTTTTTTTAAAAAAAATATTTTAAAACTTTTATTATTAATGATTATTTATAGAAGCTATTTATTTGTTATATGATGTGTTCAGTATTATTAATAGCATGAGATAAATATAAAAAAGTCTACAGTAATGTGAATAAAGAGAGGTATAAAGTTAATCACATATATTAATTTAAATGGGATTAAAATATGTGTCTATAATAATATAATGTTAATATGTGGGTTTTGATTTCATAAATAATCTAATGTAATTGTAGTATATTTATCTTTAATATTGCTTTGTTGTACTATTTGTTTATGATTATTGTATTATAGAAAAAGATACAAGTTAGCAATTGAAGTGTAAAATTGGGAAATTTAAACCTGAAGATGATTATTTTATAAGTTGTAGTAAATAAATCAAAAATATAAATTTCTTTGCTCTAATGATGTTCCAAGATGTGTTATATTAGTATTCATAATAGTACAGTGAAATTTTAAATTAAGTTTATCTTAAGTAATAACGAGTTTTAGGGATTTGAAAGTGTAATATATAGTGACGGAATTTTTGAACAGAGTTAAGTAATAAAGCTGTTAATTAAGTTTGAGTATTATTTTAAAAACAAATGGTTCATTAATTATTAAGAAAAATTTTATTGGTATAAAGTAACAGAGATCAAAAGAAATAAATGTCATAAAATATAAAAAAATAATATTGATATTTAAGAACATGAAATTAATATTCTTTACTTTGAAAAGTATATTTTTAATCGTTTTATAAATTTAAAATGGTCTAATGATAATAAATTATATTTATTAAAAAAAAAGCATTATTAATAATTATAAATTTTAGTAATAAAATTTCATTGATCAACAAGAAAATGTGATAGCAAAGTGAGTATACAGACTTATATTGTATAATGAGAATCAAGATAAAGTATAACTGGAAAACATTATATTATTAAAGAATGATAGTTAATCAATGAATTATTAACAACAATTATTAATGGAAGATAGAGATACCTTAATTTGTAAATAATCTTCTTATGTTATATTAGTATATTGTTTTTATTTTGTTATCTATCAAATTATTTATTAATTCAAACATAATAATTTATAAAGTTTGTAAATAATATGTTAATAAATTTAATGTTTATGAAATTAATTAAATTAAAAAATGTAAATTTTAAATAAGAATCCACTTAATAATAAAATAACATATAATAATATTTAAAAGTAACATATTTTAAAAGTTAATATAATCACATAAGTCATAAATGAAAGATATATTCTAAATGTAGAAAAATATTTTATTTTTCAGATCTTCAGATTATAAATTATCTTTATTGATTATCTTTTGTATTATTATTTTAAGTAAAATGGTTAATTATTTTGAGGCACTAAAATATAAAATAGGAATATAGACTTATTTATAATCATGTTGATTAAAAGTTTTCTTCATTACTGCATTACCTACAGATGTAAGTAAAATCACTCTTTCTATCTAGTAATTTTACTAAATGGTTAGTTAAGAAGCAGTGATAATCCTCAGCTCTCCTCATTATTATTATTATTATTATTATTATTATTATTATTATTATTATTATTATTATTATTATTATTATTATTATTATTATTATTATTATTATTATTATTATTATTATTATTATTATTATTATTATTATTATTATTATTATTATTATTATTATTATTATTATTATTATTATTATTATTATTATTAACAGAAACATAATTAGAATAGTAATTATTGGAAACAGATAATCAGTAAAGTTATATAATATTATTATTTAATTCACAATAAAGTAAATCATTATAAATATTGTATTCTAATTTAATAATTATTAGTATTAGTCATGGGAATATATAGATGCTTAATAAGGAGGAGCATCTTGGTATTCTTATGCCATTGAACAAATACTTTAGTATTTATTTAATATTAAAAGGTTTGTGATCTTGTCAAATAGGATATTTGCTCTCTTAATTGCTAGTATAAAGTAAAAAATAGTTTGTAATAATAGAGTATAAAATTTTACCTAAAGAAAATAGAAGTAAAGCTTAATTTACATACTTGTAATATATATATATTGAAACGATAACTTTCCAAGCCCCTATCGTTTCACCATCAAACCTAATGACACTCTCATCTGTGCTAAGTTCGAACCTATTTAAATGTTAATAAATTTAAAATTAGTTTATGTCTGTCTAAACAGCATTATATATTTACATGCGAACCAACACTATAATTAGATAGGATTAGTAAAATTATAGCGTACTAAAGTTATTTAATATTTCTAAAAATGGTTATTATATTATTTAAGTTAAGAGTAAATTATTAATTTTGTTGTTTAATATTGTAATTTCGTATGTGGATATATAATCTGTGCTATATAGAAGGACATGATTTAAAATATGTAAAAGCCATTATCTAAAAATAATATTGAATATGTTTAAAAATTGTTAAAAGATTTCTTGTTTTAAATATATTTCAGGGAAAAGTTTCTCGAAAATATATTTAAAAGCTATATCAAAATATATTTGTAAATTATTTTTAATAAATATGTTAAAAATGTTTTCGTTTTAAAAAAATGTTAAAAGGTTGTTTTTAAATAGAAAGAGTTTCTATTATATGTAAGATTAAAAATAAAAGCTGGTCAAGTAATTAAAAGATTTTTGGTTGTAAACAAGTGTCATTAACGACCATACCTGGAATTCGTAAAAAGTAAAACTAGTTCAAAATTTACTAATTAAAATCTCCTTAGATAAGATTTAAGTTATTTTAAAATCTAAATTGGACAATTGTTTGCAACGAAAAATCTTAATTATAATAATAGCTTATGGAATGTTTCTAACATAAGTTATCTAAGATCTGGATTATAAATTGAAAAATATTTAATTAAATTCCTGAGTTTAGTGAGTCTTGAGGCAGGAGATTCCGATAAGGAAAACATAAAAATACTCTGTATATTTTTAACAAGAAAAGAGAGCCATATTTTTAGAGAGAGAGAGAGCCATATTGTTAGAGATAGACAGCCATATTGTTAGTGAGAATTGCAGCCAGTCTTCACAATTGTTAATGTTTAACATGTCCGGCTAAAAGCGGGCATCTTGTTGCTGTTACTCCGTGGGAGAACGGGGTTTCTCTCGTCGAAATGCCTAAACCACCATCATGCCGATAGAAGAGACGAGCCTAACATAATGGGAAAGATGATGCTGCCCAGTCAAACTAAACCAAACCAACAGCCAAGAACTTGCAGATAAATCATACCGGTACCGTTTTATTTTTCAAACCGCAGAGTTCTGTGTAATTCTGTGTAATTCTGTGTAATTCTGTGTAATTCTAAATGTAATAATATCTATCTAAGTTAGCTAACTTTCTTTTTAAAATAATGATAAAGCTAAAATGTAATCAAAACTTAAAATCCATTTAATATTTTAAATATGTCACTTGCTATCAAAATTTAATGTGTTAAAGTTTAAATAATCTGACTTATTCAAATTTTCCTTTCATTTAAAGTACATTATAAGTGTCTAATTTAAAGATATATCACTGCGGTTGTGTCTATATTCCTTTGCTTATTTTAAATGCTTATTATATTTTATATGCCAAAATTTCGAAACAGTGAGCACTTAATTTCATGTATGTTTTAAGAAGATATTATTTGAAAATCTTCGCGTAATTTATTTATAGCATCAACTTTCTACGCTGTTTCGAAATCCTATTTTTTTTTATTATTTAAATGATTTAATATGTGAAATGTGACTCTTTTATAATCAACCATTTAAAAAAAACTTAACTTGATAAGTTTATTTAGAATTAAATTTAGCCTTGATCATATAAGTATATTTGACATTTAAATTCTTAAGTCCATAGAAATATAATTTTCCTCCTTAAATATTTATTATCTATAAGTAACTTAATAGATCGAACATGTCAAAGTACAGATGTAATAATGTTCCCTTTAGTAGCATAGACATTTATTATTAGGCTACGCAAGAGTTGGTCCCAATTTGATAGAGCTAATATGCTATTAACTCGTATTTCATAGTATGAAATATACCATTCTTTGCTTGGCGGATGTGATCTTATTTTATAAAAATATTCTCGTTTTGCTGCTATACGTAATGTATGTATCTTAAGATTGAGCCACGGCATTGCCAGCACATCTTCTCTTATAGGGTAGAGCAGTAGAGAAGCCTGAGCCAAGGCCAGGTTAGCATGTAAGACCCCCATTCCTGAACACAATGTTTCTTTTCACGCAGCATTGCGATCGGTTACAGGGTACCGGCGTTTGTCGCAAGAACCCTGAAGTTATTTCATCCATCCGCAGAGCAACTTTTCCTATTATTGTTTACCTGTGCCATAGCGCATTGGTAAAATCTTATGCAGCCAACTCTCCCACCTTTATATAACGCTTTCAGCATTCTGAAATTTTCTCTCGAAAGCCATGTTCGATCGATCATTACTTGAGCTGGTTTATGCGCTCGTTATTAAATTATATATGGGTATTTTAGTAAATAAATTCATGATCAAAGTTCGATATAATTATGTATCTTCCAGCCACAAATGTAATAGGATTTGGCTTATCGAGATTTATAGACATAACATAGTGATTAATTATGTATCAATTGTAAACAATTCCTAGGATGGGAACATGTTAAACTCATCTATGAAATTTAATGATTACTTATGTAAAGTGATTTTGAATTATCAAATGTTTGTACATTCAACGCTGAAATGTGTAAAACTGATCAATTTCATGCCAATTGTAAATAAATATATAATTAATTTAATGTATTTCGTTCTCTGTTTCGTTATTGATCTAATTCAATCCAATTCTGATTACTATTTATAGTCTATATATGTGAAAACTATGCAGTAAGTTAAATTAAATTTAGTGATATTTTAGTCAATTAAGAACCTTTCTTTTAATTATCAGAGTCTTATTGCTTCTCCATGACCTATGTCGGCCGTGTGGAAAGAGGTATACTATGTGTAATTTCAAGGTGGTCATTCGTAGGGTCTTGAGTCTAGGAATCCTGGCTTACGAGTTGAAGTGCAGTCGGACTCGGGATGTTACAGTCCTAGTCTGGTCAGCTTCGGTCTCTTTTGCTTGGATTCTGAATTCTGTTACGCGAATGTACAAACTTGACTGTTACAATATATATATATATATATAGGTTATCCATTTGGCAGGGTACAATATATATATATATATATATATATATATATATCACTAGATATTTCAGCTATATGTTAATATGTATACTTAGTATGTGTACATAATAATAATATATGTATATAATAAATCATTAAGGTAGTAAAAATGTGACAATATCTTTTTAAATGGAAAATATTTGACATTTTTGCTTTTGTTTGAAGTTTTTTTTTTAAAAAAATGCTTACCCAAACTATATTGCAAATGAACTTCACTTAGAAAATATAATTTTACTTTAAATCAATTTGGTACTTACATTTTATATTTATCACTAGATATTTTTTCAATATGTTAATATGCATACTCTCTCTTTCTTTCTCTCTCTCTCTCTCTCTCTCTCTCTCTCTCTCTATATATATATATATATATATATATATATGTGTGTGTGTGTGTGTGTGTGTGTGTATAATGAAGCATTAAATAATTTACTTTTCTATTGAAAAGAGTTTGACTTTTTTTTTTTATTTGAACAAAAAAAAAAAAAAAATTTTTTTTAAAAAAAACTTAACAAAATTATATTGTCAATTAACTTTTCTATTTTAACTTAAATAAAATCAAGAAAACTGCATACATTACTTAAAACATGTTGAAGTATAAAAATAATGTTTAAATAGCTATCAAAATATTCAAAACTTTCCAATCCATTCTTTCATATTTAAGAAACTATATCCCCTACTTAAAGTATTATTGTGTCTCATCATTGTGGAAGTGATTAAAAAATACAAACTTTCAACAAATTATGCTGATTTTATATTTATTAAACCATAATTTAAAAATGTTACATCTTTACATTGAAGACCCAAAAAAATCTCTATGCCATCTTTTTGTGAGAATTATATAAAATATATTAAAGTTCTAAGAAGAATTTTTAAATTTGATATCGAAATATTCAAAACATTTAAAGAAACTAGGTCATCTATTTAAAATATTGTAGTCCCATATTTACTTACCTGATATTCCTTTCTTATATACAAAATTTGAACCAACTCTATTGAATTTAAATCTATTAAACCTCAGTTCAAAAATTTTATTCTAACTTTAATAATATAAAAAATGATTACCATAGTTTACAAACAAACCTACAAACAAACAGAATGTGATTTAAATAGACACATTTAAATAATATTGATTTATTAATTAAAAATAAAAATTTTCAATAGACAATAAAAATAAATGTGTATTTAATCCAGTTTCCATGTATTTAACCCTTTCCTAATGATTTTGATGGTTTGGATTTTTTGCTCCCCAGTTGGCAAAATTACTTCAAGAAAATTTTTGGAAAACAAAAAAAAAAAAAGCATATTTTTTTTGCCTAGTTTATTAAATATTTGTGATTATTTTCACATAATATTTGTGGATTATTTAGTCATCTAATATTAAAAATTGAATATCTTCAGAAAAGTTTAAACTATATTTAAACTTTCTAAATACATTCAACTGTTAATAATTACACACACAGTAGACAGTATTTAGAAAGTTTAAATAAAGTTTATTTTTTAAAAAAAAAAAATTCACATTTTAATATTAGATGATGAAAATAGACCAACAAATAATTAGTACAAAAATGGCATCAACACAAACTTACAAAATAAACAATAATTATATAATAATTATTTAAACACATATTATACTAAAATTTTATTTTAATAAATCTATAGTCATGAAGCAAAAAATTCAGAAAACTACAAATGCTTTAACTCAGTTTTGATGAATGTCCTTTGTGTTTCTGATGTCAATTATTTTTACAACAGTATGTGGAAAAAATAGTTTGAATAACAAAAAAACTTGGTTACTTGTGAGATTCATAAAATTCATGATGATTTTTGTATAATAATTGTGTAACAATGATTAAATATCAAGATATAAAATATTAATAATTTATTTTGAATGGAAATATTTCATTGTTAAAAATAAAAATTTATATTTTTTCACAATGCAAATTTATCATGAGGATATTTACAAGTTTAGCTAATATTTAGTAGTGCTGTATGTAATATTGTAAACAAATATTAAATTTTTTTAAACCCTTGAAGTATAATTTGATAGATTTAAGAAAAATAACAATTTATTCATTCACATTTTTAAAAACAAATATTATATAAGTAAACTTTTATTGTTTTGTGTGAATAAAGATTATTTTCCAAGCAATGTGACGAATGAGATGTTTTGTTTTGAATAAAATCTTATTTTTTTTAATATTTTCAAAAATTAAATATTATTAATTAGAATTTAATTTATTTGTAAACAAAAACATCAATCAAATGAAGTTGAACTTATTATATTCTGATAAGAAATAACAGTTTAGTCTTGAACTTAATGTTGAATGTTTACAATCAATGAAAACAATTAAAATTGTCACCCTATGATGGAGTAAGTTTACTTTCATTTTTTAAAGTTATAATGTTAATAAAATTTGTTCAAAATATAAATGTTTAACAGAGAGTATTTTTTTCCATAAAAAATTCAGTTGAAAAAATATAAAAATTTAGTTATAAAATTGCACACGTGATGATGTTAGTAATTCACAACTACAAAGTTAAAATTATATAATAATATTGCAATTAATTAATTTATTTATTTGAATAATCATAAATTATGATTCATAGCGCAAGCTTGTGGTTAAAACACCTATAGAGGTCCCTACTATCGCATGTTATACGCATATTGTCGAGGTTATAGCCTCAGTAAATATTACTTACGTAATCAATGTGCGTTTAATAAATTTAGAATTACAAATTTATTTTAAATTTTATTACATTCCATATTTAGAAATAGTAGTTGTTTTGTTAAAAATGTTTCATTTGATTAATTTGATTTGATATATCTGATATTCAAATACTAGTTTACTGTTTAGTCATTACTAAAAATGTTTGGATGAATGAGAACAGGAATTACAAAAATGT
Source organism: Epiperipatus broadwayi (assembly GCA_028023455.1). NCBI lineage: Eukaryota > Metazoa > Onychophora > Udeonychophora > Euonychophora > Peripatidae > Epiperipatus > Epiperipatus broadwayi. The sequence continues at coordinate 217,798 of JAQFVV010006361.1, read as the reverse complement.
TAATAGTTAAAATGAAGAAATTTATTTTTAAAAAACAGTATAACTGCTAAAAAGAGAAATATCTTTAGTTCATATATTATCAGTAGCTTTAGAAATGTGTAATATCTAAAAAATACAGCTTTTTATTTTGTATATTATTAATATTTATTTTCAAAAATGTAACAGCTAAAACACATTTTAATTTTTTATTATATGAAATGATTTTGCTTAAAAATTTTTTTCCATTGAGTCATACTGCAGATAACATGGACTTGCAATACTACCAGCTGTAGTAAATAATGTGGATATAATATATTTAATGTCAACAAAGCAATATTAAATCATTCTGATAATGAAACCAATTATAAAATGAAATAATGTTTTATTCATATTGATCAATGAGAAAATAAATCTAAAGAAATGTTTAAGATAAATAATTTTGAAATCATTTGGTAGAGTAATAGATTGCTTAAAATTGAGTGGTTCAAATTTATATTCATTAATTTAATTTTATTATACTTTCTGCTTGTGTAACTTTAAAGTGAAGTTATATTATTAGCAATGAAGTTATATTATTAGCAATAATAGATCCATTTAATTATTGAAGTTAGGTAATCACAAATGATAGTGAAATAAAATAAATGTTAAGTACTTTTTCATGAATACATTTGCTTGTATATCAGTCAATAATATTACAACTCTGAAAACACAATGTTTTTATAAGTCAGACAATTAAGAGATAGAAAGAAAGCATAGATTTAAATAAAGTAAATTTGTGTCAATATAATATTTTATAAACCAGAAGTACTGGCTCTGGCTAAGCATTTATCATAAAGCTTGTAGAGGAATTGGCAATGCTCATTGTTTATAACTTACAAGCTTAAGAGATAGGGTCATGTGATATATGACTCTTATTTTGACTATTTATAGTCTCTGCCATAAGTCTTATGCAATTTTATATTGCTAAGACTACTAATATATGGTATGGCTGAAGATATATCAGCCCCATATAGCTATTTGAGTTAGATAGCTGGGTTTGAAGACATGTAGATGTCTGAAAATTTCAGATTTTCCATTCAATAGATAACTTTTAGATAAGTGCTTGGCTTTGGGTTGGTATTTTTAGAACTAGTGTCTGAACCTACCCTGACAGCTCTCTGAGGAGTGCCAAAGCATGAAACCATGGTCAGGAGTTTGGGAAGGGGTTCCTGACAGAGATATTTTAAGTGCTGGCTCTGGCTAAGCATTTATCATAAAGCTTGTAGAGGAATTGGAAATCTTCATTGTTTATAACTTACAAGCTTAAGAGATAGGGCCATGTGATGTATGACTCTTATTTTGACTAATTAATCATAAAGTGTTTCAATTCATAATAATATCACTCAAAATAATTTAAATATATATTTTATAGCTTCTTAATTAGCAAAGAAAAAAAAAAGGATGTGGGAATGAGTTTTATATGGATATAAAGTTTTATATTTCAATTTAAGTTTAATAACTATTTAATAAAATTATTTATCACCACATCATGAATTTACTTTCAAGTTCTTTTAGACAGAATATGATTAAGGCTGATAATTTGATAGTAACAGGCAGATAATTTTGTAAACGTAAAATCTAGTTAAGAAATTAATTATAATGGAAATTCATCCAAGTATAACGAAGACAAAATACAAGAAAATAGTTGATAAAGGGGTGCTTATAATTAAGTATCTATATAATAAAAAAGTATGTCTTATTTTTATTGTTTCTATGAGTATTTTACACATTCTGATGTACATATTATTACGTAATAGAAATTATATCCATTAATCATTTATGTTTAAGTGAATGACTTTAAGGTGTCCAATGTGAGTGAAATTAATTATTACTCAATATTCCAAAATCTTTAAACACTTTAGGATATGCAGGTTACATTCAAACTTAAGAATAAGAAGATAATACTTAATGATTCTTTAAGACAAAATAATTAAGTAGATCAGAAGCTTATCAATTTACTACATAAATAAAGGCATCCTAATATCAAAATGAAGATGGAACTAATTTAAAACGATTAGAAAATTAATAACTGTAAAAAGAAAAGTGAAGAAAAAATGTAAAACAATGATATTCCTGAGAATTCAAATGTAACTCCTGATACCAAGATATAAAGCTGCTTTCAACAACTACAAACCAGACAGGGAGGACGGAAAACAGTTGAATAAACATGTCAGACGTAAAGATTAATCAAAAACATGGGAAAATGTTTGTCAAATGTTAAATTGTTCATAAAGCAAAAATAACGATATCGTGATGTAAAACCGGAAGTAGTCGTAAGCGGTAAAACTTTGCAGGAGAGAAAATTATTTTAAATATTAATCCGAACTCAAATTAAGAATTAAACATTATGGATAATGATTTACGTTACCTCCCTGCATAAAAATTATAAATTTATGCTGATTAGATTAAAAGTTATTGGGCCACTCCCGGTGCAATTGGAACGCCACAAAATTTTTTTTTTTTCAAAAAAGTTTCAAATTGATTTAGAATTATGACGAAGTGAATTAGAAGATAAAAACAATGATTTAGAAATAAAAATGGATTTATAGGATGTTATATGCCTAGATAGAAACATAAGAGGTTTTATTCAATCCCTTTAGATTTAAATTATTAAGAAAAACCCAAAGACTAAATACAAATCGTTAGATTTTATAATTGGAACTTTAAGAATCAAGAATTAGAATTCAACTTGGATTAGAAGAACACAATAGGATCAGTAAAGCAGAATCACAATTGAAATTTTGTCACAATCTTGTTCAGAACAAGGTTATATAATATGAACTGGATCATGAACCCTGAGGACTTAATGGGACCATGAGACTAATTGTTTTTTTTTTTCCTTTTGGGTTTTGCTTGAATTCTCAGTCTCAAGGGTAGAGGTGAAGGCCATAAAGGGTTTGTTGATTGGCAAGATCAGTCAGCAATCATTGCTGCACCCAGGTTTGGGGATGATCTGGCAAGGTTCTTGTGGCCCTCCCTGATTTGCTTGGTGTTCCGGACATGCTGAACTAATGTTACACACAGATAAATTGCAACCCACTTATGGCAGGGGCCAAAGTGTTTTAACCTTGTCAAGGAGTGGGTCTGGGTTCTGGCTAAACTGAGTTCTGGCTGATGGGTCATAGATGGGGTATGGGGGGCTGCTTGGGGACATGCCAGGTGGGTTGAAAGTCGATTATCCCACATATACATTGCCTCAAATGGACATCACATCCCCTTGATTGATTGATATTTGATCTGTGATAATTCATGTTACTGTTTTTTGTGGTGTTTTTTTCTACATGTTTGTACTCCAAATGTATTTTTCTTTTTCAGATACCTGTAATACCTAATCTATTGGACAAGGTGGTTGTATTGCTTTGAGCCACCACACACTTGTAGAATATAAATATATCATTGTAGCCGCTATTGCCCATTGCTGCAAGTGACAGAATATGTCCACTGCACAGGTGGATCATACTTTAGTGACTTAATAAAGTTACTTTGAAACATAGTCATAAATTTAAAAATATCAATGTATTGAAATTGACCTAAATGTGAATAAATTTGATTTTGAAAGTAATCTTTAATAAATAAGTGTCAAACTTTTTAAACTTATATAAATACATTCTCACTTATTACTGATAATTCGTTAAACTAGAGATTATATCTAGTCCAGATGTAAATTTTAAAATTCAATTAAAGATTAATATTTTTTTAATTAAACATAAACATATGGAACAACTCACTCCATCATTTTTTTCTCATTTACAACTTTTTTTAAAGATATATTTCAAATTTCCAATCCATCAAACATTATTCAAATTTATGAAAAAAAACATTTAGAGGAGACAAATGCTTTCCAAGATGCATTTAATGCCAAACTAGAACTGTTCTCTTGGCACAACTCCCAATATCAGACACATCTTCACCCTTTATTCTGCAAATATTAATATCAAAATGATACAGTCAAACTTCTGAATTCACAACTACTTTTAGTATTAAACCACTAAACATCATATGATCAACATTTTTTATGCTTACTCATAAGTGTTATTAAAACAAGAAAAAAACCTATACAGTAGTGCCACTCACTGCAAGCCACAGTAATCAATTCAAATCTCCTCACTGATGAAAGCTACAAGTTAGAAACTAGTCTGGAAATATTGGATGAGTAGTCACTAGATAGGGATTTTATTCACAAGCCTTCTGGCATCCATTGATTACTCTGGCTTCCATTGATTGGTGCTTCTATATGGAGAGTTTTGTCTGTTTTACATTTATTATTACCTATCATTTATTAAAATAGAAATTATTCCTAGAAGAATTCTGGTTCAATATGAAATGCAATGTGGGCATATGTTTTTTTGATGTTTTTATTTATTTATTTCTAGAATATCTGGAAAAATGAAAATTTTTAGGATATCTAAATTATAAATAACATATGGGGAAAAAAGAGATTAAGTTGATTTATTCCATGTGTTTGTGTTTAGACTAACACTAGATATATTTACTCTTAACTGAAGTTTAAAGTTTATATCTGGGCTAGGGATAATCTCTAATTTACAAGGTTTTTAAATGTTATAGAGCTGCAGTTTGATTTTTAAAAAAATGTGTTATAGTTTTTTTTCATTTTTCTCAGCATATAAATTTAATAATTTTTATCGTAGAAAAAAAAAATTGAATTTAATATCACTTACTTACCAGAAAGTTACTTTTTTACAAACCAACTGATCACCACAAAACTTTTGGATAATACTGTTAATATTTACCACCTTCAGTTACTCTTCAATTAAACCAAGTGATTTAGTAAAACAAGCTATTATACATTAAACCAACTAATTATTATTATGAAAATTAGAAGTATTTGAAAGAATAGCTCAAACAATTTATAGTTAATGATTTATTTTAATTACTATTTGAAAAAAAAAAATAATGATACCATCCTGATAATTTTTTTATGACAAACTTTTCATAAATATTATTGCAACTGTAGGAATTTTCTAACTTGGGTCACCTCAATCATTCATTTATATAATAAAAATCATAATAATAGAAAACAGCACCATGATCAGAGGTTATCAATAAGTAATATTGATAAAATCATGAATATTTTTACTAAACAGAGCAAAACTCTCCATATAACAATTAATGTGCTAGTATAGGAGATGTGATCATGTGATGCTTAATGGTTTAATGTTTTTACTACCCAGTTTTCTTTTTCAGAATGTGGAAAAAGAAACATTTTTCTTTATAGTTACAAAAATATTTAAAACATGTAACTATAATATCAAATACAAGTACCAAAATAAATTGTTTTACCTTGTATATATATATATATATATATATATATATATATAAAACAATTGTTTTATGTAACAGCATTATATATATATATATATATATATATATATAATGCTGTTACATAAAACAATTCTTTTACAGTTTTAGAGATAAAATGATTACCATTTTTTGAAAATATTATATGCATTCAGAGAATATACACTGTTTTTTTGGAATCCATACAGTCTTTTTTACATTTTTCCTCAGCCAAGAGGATTATACTATAAATTTTTATTTATCTTTAATAAAAAAAATGTCTCCATATGTGTAGGATATTATCTATTTTTATCAGTTTAGTTATATTACAATCATTATGGTTTATGTTAGTCAATATAATTTCAATATATGAGCAATTCAAATTACTTTGAGAAATATTTTATTTTTTACTTAACATTAGCGTAATTTACAATGACTATAGATTATTACTGATTTAACTTTAATTTTAGTCAAGTTGTGCTATATTAGCTTGAAAAAAAAAACTACTAAGTTATTCAAAATTGAGATATGTAACATGAAGTTTCTTATAAAACATTCCAAAATCAATAAAAAAAGGCAAAAAATGAAGTAAATGTAAATTTTATAATGACAAACCAATCTGTGAACCGCAAATACATTCACATAAATTTGTCCCAAATTTCTATTTATTTAACATTTTATAATGCTGTTTTAATTTCTTTCCATTAAACTATTATTTAGGAAAGATTACAGCACTTTACTTAATTCATTCTAATGAAAGCAATTTATATTGTATTTTTTTAGAATGGCCATGAGATAATCTGTGTAATATGATGTAAATATATATCTCTCTTATAAATAAAAAAAATACTTTAAGATGTTTTTAGATAGATTATTACTATTTATTCACTTTATATTTCACACTCTCAATTTCTTCAGATTTTTTTTTACAATAATAAATAGAATTATAAAAATCAGAGTGACTTAAGGTCAACATGGGCATGACAATAATATTGGCATCGACAAGGAATTTGAGCATTTCATCATTGATTTTTCAATGGTATGGATGGTTCAAGAGTTGTTGGGTGGAGTAGATTGAAGCCTATCCACTAAAGACTGAAAATTTGTTATCTAAATATAAGCCAAGCACTGATTATATATATATATATATGTGTGTGTGTGTGTGTGTGTGTGTGTTGGAAATTATGATCTGGACCAACTGATGCGTGCTGGTTCAGCATGAAATACATATATTGAAGATCATTTATTTTTGTTACATATGTATTAATTGTATGAAATAAAGTGGATAACTGAAGGGATCTTGAAAGTCTGTTTTTAAATATTCTATAATTGCATCTAAACTCCAAGTATATAAATTATAAGTGTATTTTAATAATAAATGGAATACAATAAGCAAAGCCACTTGCTTTACAAAAAATTTAGAAAGATGTTTAAAATAATTTAAGATCACTTGCATTAATTTCTATACTAATTATTTTTAACTTTGATGTTGGACATGGTTATAAATATTATTATTATCAGACTTTAAATTGATTTATGTGCGATTTAAATCTTTTATCCTTTAAATAAATAATTCAATTAATGCATATATATATAATTATTAATTAAAAGATATGAGACAACATGCGATGAAGAAATCTGTGAATTTAACGTATCAAAAGTTAGTTCAATTATAAACTCAGGAAAACACAATTATTACTATAATTTTACGTTTAAATGGTACATTACTATAGCTTACAGATTCATAGTGGGTTATATAATTTTACTGTGCAGATCGTACAGTCTATTCATTTTCTTATTATTAATATTACTATTTGAACACCGTGGTTATCATGCTAATATTAATATCAAGGAAATACATACCTTTAGAATCTTTATTAAAAAATCCTAAATATAGGATAACATGATTGAGTCGTGAAAATATTCGTTTTAATATATATTATAGCGGTGATTACACAGGTGGATAGTTGCAATTTAAAAGAGTGAACACGTTAATAAATTTGAACAATCTGGTCAGTTGCATATACTTTTGTAGCTAAACTCTAATTAATACACACATACATCATTGTCCCTGTGTCCGTAAGTGTTTGACAAAATTAGTATAAATAATATATTCTTTTTTTTTTAAAAAAAATAAATAAATCAGCAATTAAAGCAGTAACTTCAATCGAGTCCTTAATCATTATTGATGGTAGTTTAAAAATACTGGACGCTGTCTTAGTGCAATATTTTTTGGCATAAACTTTAATGAAGTTTAATTTTTAGTAGTTACTTAAAAATTAAGAGATGATATTAAAGTACATATATACGGAAAGGGGAATCTTTAGGCAAACGCTGAGAAGTAGATTTAATAGTCTCTGGTCAGCAGTTTTAGTTTGTCAATGCTTTTTTATGTAATTACTAATATATATATATATATATATATATATATATATATATATATTATATATATATATATATATATATATATATATAAATGCAGAAACTAAATTTTACTTCGCTTTGATCTATGCCAAGTCAATTAAAAACAAACGAAGATGAATGTTTAGCTAGAGGATGTTTTGTGTGTCCAGACAGAACCATGTCGATCTAAAAGTCCAGTGCTGTAATTGAAGAATATAAACAGTTTTCCTAAGTGAACTGGATTATCTTCAAGCTATCCAGCTTGAAAAATAAATATGTAAAAAACCACTCAGAGTTTGTTTATTGACACAAGGAAGAAAAAAAAATTGGATTCAAAAAGAAAACATTTAAAAAAGAAAAAAAGAAAACCTAAAAGATTATCACGTGATTTAGGTAACTTTTAAATATTTGAATTTAAAAAAAGTAGAATTTAAAGCGGCTATTTTCAAATCGCATGAAATTAGTAAAAAAAATGAACATACATATATTGATCGCCATTTAAAAATGATAATGATAAAATAGTGTATTTAGTTTCGTCATTTATCTAGTGATTGTTTGGAATCATTATATCACACACAAAATATAACCCTAAACTTAAAACAAACCCAGATTGACAAAATTTAAAACCTATTTAAAAAGTCATACACATAGGTAATAATAACAAAAAGAAATTAGGTGGAGTATCAAGACGAGTTTAAAGGGTTAAAAAATAACTAAAAATAAGATGATTAAAAAAAAGGTAAAAAAATAAAAAGGGCTACAAACTCAAGAATCTCATACATTTTAAAAATAAATATATGAATAAGAGTCTTATTATCATGTAAGCAATTAAAAGTTGCAAAAAATAAGAACCAAGGAATAAAAAAACATCATGTATAGTATCAAGGCATATTAGTTTGTATCTATTACAAATAAATTAAGAAAAATATATGTAGAGTGTGCAAATGGATTAGAATCATTTTTAAAAAATATAAATGGATTTTTTCTTATGTGGATCTAAAAAAAAGGTGGGAATATATAGTTAAGAATGATAATATATTGAAAAAAAATACTTGAAAAAGAACTAGTTATAAAAAAAATTAAAATGGAACTGAATTAAGTAAGATTTTAAAGATACAAATTAAGTGCAAAATATGGGTTAATGAACCTTGCATGAGAATTTAATAAGCAATACTGTCTATAATTTAGTTCAAGTTTATAAGAGATAGCAGATAAAAAAATGAAATATATGGAGTTGTTTCTGGGGTTATATGGTTAATTTTTGATTTTATAACAATTTTGGACAAATTATTGGAATATCTACATTTATTAAAATAATAAAAATATCAAAATATGTAGATAATGAACTGTGTGCGATACAAACTAGTAGCTGAATATTACAAAATAGATTAAAAGGTAGCTGTTGGATAGAAAATGCAGTGAATGTTAAAAATCCAAATGCACAGATCTAGATCTAAAACTCCTTATTACCAATATTCATAAGGTAAAAATCAGATTGGAGATTAGGGATAGACTGGAATGAATAAGGAATTTATAAATCTGACTAGTCTTAATTACAAAATATGAAACTGAGATTGATTTTATTATACTTATATATACTTTCTGCACTGCATTTTACTCATTTAAGTACCGAAGTCACAGGCAGAAAAAGTTTATTTTTTAATGGGCTGTTGTTTTAACTATTAAAATGGAATTTTATTTATTATAATATTTCATTATATATGTGTAAGAAATAGATTTAGATAATATTTATGAAATCTGACATATACTTTACAAGATGTCTACCCACACCAATTCATATAAATCTGCATCCTTTATATATATATCATGATTACATTTGCAAGTGAAATTAATTTTCTTTTGCATTGCAGTTAAATTATGACCCTATGAGATTGTTAATTTAATGTAGATGACATATACATAATTTATTGCTCCAAAATATTGAATATTATTTATTACTATTTAATTATAAGATTCTTATCATATTAGGAAGTTAAAAACAAAATTATATTTGTATACGTCAAAGTGATTGCGTAAGTTTACTTTATACTAATATTTTTGTCAGAATATATTTAAATATGAAACAAAATCAGATATTTTGTTTAAATATATATAAGCATAACATTGTAAAACAAAAGCCATGTTTATATATAGTGCAATTGTTTTTATTTTGGTAAGTTAACGTAATATATTTTTAATTTAAATTGTGATTGTTATATTAAATATTGAAGAGACTCAAAAAACAATTCATAAATATTTAAATAATATAACTAAAGTGTATAATTCATGGTATTAAAAACAAAACAAAAAGGTAAAATGCCTTGTAGGAATAAATGAAAATAACTGAAATAAAAATTAAAAGTAATAAAACATACATAAACACATACACATACATATATATATTAAGACAATAAAATCCAGTTACTCAAGGCTTTAATAGATTTATAAATGTAAATGATAATAATCAATCCTTAAGCTGTCAACAATCTCAATCTGTTGTCAAGAAGATTGACTACAGATTTTGATTGTTAATAGTTTAAGGGTTGATATATATATATATTGCAGTTGTTATTATAATAGTTTTTTTTAATTAACAGACATTTTATTTGTATTATATATCATCATCATCATCAACCATTATCAATCCACTGCAAGAGGAAGGTCTCTCCAAGTTTAATCCATCTTCTCCGATCTTTAGCTTCTTTTTTCCACAACACCCCTGCACATTTTCTTATTTCATCCATCCATCTGACATGTGGTCTCTTTCTGGGTCTTTTACAATCTCTTGGCATCCAGTTTAAAATTTCAATTGTCCATCTATTATCATTTCTTCTTGCAATATGTCCAGCCCAACTCCATTTCAATCTTTTAATTTTTTCAATAAGGTCAGTAACACCTGTTTGTTGTCTTACCCATACATTGCATTTTCAATCTCTTCTTGTTACTCCCAACATACATCTCTTCATACTCCTTTGAGTGGTCTGAAGTCTCTGTATTGCTCTTCTATTAAGTGTCCAAGTCTCAGATCCATAAGTAAGAACTGGTAAAACACATTTGTTAAAAACCATCCTTTTCAAACACATAGACATATTTCCTTTTAGTATCAAGTTATTTCTACCAAAAGCACTCCAACGAAGTTTAATTCTATGATTAATTTCCTCCATTATGTTTTCATCTGTATTAATAATCTGACCAAGGTATTTGTAACTGTTAACTTCTTCTAATTCTTCATAATCAATCTTTATTTTCATATTTTGAGCAAATCGATTAAACATTACTTTAGATTTTTTAACATTTATCTTCAGTCCTACTTTTCTACTTTCATCTGCTAACTCCTGCAACAGTTCCTGCAGTTCTGAAGCATTATTTGCAAAAACAACTACATCATCTGCAAAATCTAAATGACTTAAATACTCTCCATTTACTTTCATTCCTTTAGTTTCCCATTTTAATCCACAAAATACTTCTTCCAGCACTGCTGTAAAAAGTTTTGGTGATATGGAGTCGCCTTGTCTTACACCTTTCTCAATGTTGATTTTTCCAGTATCATTATGTAATGTAATTGTTGCTGTTGCATTTTTATAAATAGTCTTTAAAATATGACAATAACCTGGATCTATACCTTGATGATCCAATGCTTTAATCACTGAAGAAATGTGTATAGAATCGAATGCCTTTTCATAATCTACAAATCCAAAACATAATGACAACTCATATTCATTTGTCCTTTCTATGACTTCTCTCAGTACCTGGATATGATCTATTGCACTAAAACCACTTTTAAATCCAGCTTGTTCTCTTGGTTGGTGGAAATCCAAAGTTCTCTGTAGATCAGTTGTAATTATCTTGGTAAAATTTTTATATAAAACTGATAAAAGGCTGATAGGTCTGTAATTTCTAATATCTTCTTTATCACCTTTTTTAAATATTAATATTATTACTGCATTCTTCCTATCTTCCGGTATATCTTTATCATTTAGACATTTGGTATATAACTTTGCTAAAATTGTTTCTATTTCTTCACCTGCTTCTTTTAATATATCAATTATAATTCCATCATTTCCTGGAGCCTTTTCTTTCTTCATACATTCAATTGCATGTCTCACTTTTTCATTTAAAATTCTGGGCAATTCGGAAGATGTAATACATATAGGAGGTACTTGTTCTTTATTACTATATAATTCTTGATAAAAATTTTCTACCAATTTCATGATGTCATCTCTCTTTTTAGTAATAATTCCATCTTTTTTTCTTATTGCAGATATAAATTTCCTACCAATACTAAAATGTTGTTTAACATTCTTGAGACTTTTATTTTCTTCTACAGCTTTCCTTGCTATTTCACAGTTATACTTTCTTATATCATTTTCAACTCTTTTCCGTACCATTTTACAAAATTCGAGATATTCAATTCTTTTTAATACATCACTTTTGTATATCTTCATATTCCTTCTTTTCTTCATAAATTCTCTCTCTCTCTCTCTCTCTATATATATATATATATATATATATATATATATATATATATATATATATATATATATATATATACACACACACAGAGAGAGAAAGAGAAAGAAATAGAAAAACAATGTTTACACAGCATTCAAAAAATACTGAGTTGTCTCTAATCCAATAGAAGAAAAAATCATTAATAATAATTTGAATAACAGACAAATAAAAATATTATCAATAGAAAATAAATTAATACTGCAATTCAAAAGAAAAATCTTAAATAGAAATAAGAAGTATAATGTAGGTTGAGTTGAAGAATATTAAGAAGAATCAAATTAATAAGACAAGTAATTTTAAAAGCAATAAATTGATGATTTTTATAGGAATAATTACTATAATATTATATTTAGAAGAAATCTGCAATAAAATAAATAAATATTTTTAAGTTTTTGATTTTGAACTAAATTTTGTTTATAAATAGAGATTAATATAATTCATTCCAAATTAAAAAAAAACAAATAATATTTAATAAAATGTCAGATACAGACTTATACTTTAAAAATCTATAATTTTTAATTTAGTATAGAAAAACAATGTTTCTATGAAATACTTTTAGCCACAGATGAAATATGATAATGCCTATAATAATTATACATATACTCACCATGTCCACAATATTTTGTTCATAACTAAATTGTAGGTTAAAAAAAAAACTATAATATTGAAATATTATAATAAAACTTTTTAAAACATAATACACAAATTTATATATTTCAATAATGAAAACAGAATTAAAATAGCAAAATATCTTATAGGAATAGATAAAAATAAATAAATTAAAAGTAACACATTATATACAAAAATCTATAGAATCTCAGATAAAAAATAAACATTCAAAGAACACATACATTAATAGGTATATATTATGAACTGATCTCATGACACACAACATAGTACAGGTATACACACACAAAAAAAATAGAAATTAACAAAAACAACATTTATGTATTTCTATTAGGCTAATGTGTGAGAAGTAGTCTAGTTGGCTAAATAGAGTTTGGAAGTTATAGAAACACAACAAAGTTGAAGATTTCTAATGGTTTATCTATTTCTCAAAAATGACCATAAGAAGAAAACCCAATGATCTTTGACTCTAGTGCTATATATTAATTAGATACTGATTAAAATACCCATGGGAAGCACAAACAAAAGAAGTTGCTACCAGTCATCTATGTGTACATATTGTTTATGCATGAAATTTATTTTACAACCAAAGATATGAAGTATAGTTGGAAGAAATTGGCTGGTAATAATATATATGTATTGATGGTATTATGTCACCAATAACTTTCCAGTTAAAAAAATCTATTTCTGTTTATTGTGTAAAAAAATTATTATTAAACCTTGGTTGTATTAATTTAAAGATAAACAAATTTTCAATAAAATTCAAACAAAACTCTTTTAAAATTAAAAAATAAAAGTTAAAAACAACAACAAAAAATTTCCCCCTATATGTCATAGCATCGGCCGGAAGCGAACACACAACTGTCTGCAACCAACTACTTGCTTGCAAAGCGGCTGCGATGACCTCTTGGCTAATAACACTTGACAAAACAAAAAGCAACAACTTTTGATCAAAAATAAAGCAGATAACCAAGGAAGTAATTAACAGATTAAAATGTGTTTTAAATATTTTTTAAAGTTTGTAAATGGAGAAAATAATGATCAAAGAGTTTAACAAAACTTCCAATCTGGACTTTTTAAAATTAAGTAATGTTTCTTTATACTAAAAAGATTTTCTTTGCAATTTAAGAGTTGTCAGAAAGTAATAATCATTGAATTTGTAGAGTAAAAATATTGAATTTTTTATATATTAAAATATGCTTCTATGTCTTTCTTTATTGTGTATACGTTTACCATTGAATCATTTATATTTAAGTTAAAATAGAACATTTTTTGAGTTACAGTTGATTGCAATAGTTTGTTTTACCATTTATGCAATTCTGCATGCTTATATGTACGTGTTATAAAACAATTGATATATTTTGTAAAATAAATTTTGTTTGTCAATCTATGGAAATATTTTTTGTAAGTCAAAATCAGAATCATTTATCTTTATTGTAGTGTATTTATCAGATATTTCTATATTTTACTATTTGTTTTAATTATTAAAAATATTAATTATTATTTTAAGTTCCTCCAGTAAACTTATTTACTTTAATATGTGTATATTTTCTCTTTTTTACAGTCATAATTACTAGAATTCTTATAATATTTATCTAGATCAGACATAAAAACTATGTACAACATATATATGTTGAAACCTTACTTTTACAATCATAATTATCATATACAGCCAAAAACAATAACAAGTTTTATTGGCTCTATTTATGGTTAAGCAAATAAAATTCATGACTATCATTGGTTAGATAACAGATAATAAAGTCAAAACTAAGTTCAAAAGTCTCTCATAAATTATTACTTAAAAATATAATTTTAGAAAATATTTAAAATATCTTCCAAGCTGATTTTAAATTTTATAGAGAAATAGAGAAACACACACACATAACATAAATATTTTATAAAGAAATACACAATGGAACAATAAATCAAATATAACAACACAGAATATTTTAAAGTAAGATAATTAAAATTAAGATTATATTCATTTAAAATTATAGAACAAACAATTCAATTAAAATATATGCGTGCATGCAAGAAATTTTATATATTTTAACTTGGTCAAATTATAAGTATAAAACTGATAAAATCAAATTATTTTACTTAATTGAAAGATATTTATTGGAAGAATTGGTAAACTAAGTTATTTATTTAAAAATGTAATTGAATTTAAAGGTATTTATATAAAAAGGTAATTTAACTTCTGAGAACTTTAAGAAAATTAATATAATGAATTATAAGGTATTTATTTATTAAGTAAATGATTGTAAAGTAATTTTTTGTTTATTATTTTAATTCTGGTCTGGAAAATTGCAATTTAAATAAACCCAGACAATTTTTTATCATCTGCTTACTTCATAACCATTTTAGTTATATAATTTTTCTTAAAAAACATGAAAATAGAGAAACATAGTGGGAAATATTAACTAATCAAAATATCAGCTGACCAAAAGATATAAATAGTGTTGCTTGGAAAGTCCAGTTAGTCATTGGAAAATTTCAGTGCATTCAAAATCTAGGCCAATTAAAATTTTAAAATAGCCACTTTGACAGCCTAATTTATGACAACCAGTTAATCAACTGGGTTTAGGCATTTTGCCTAGTTTGGCAAAAATGTTTTCTTTTCCATGAACTGAAGTAGATAATCACCAACAACAAACAAAACATTATCATTAAATACTAATTTAAAAAAAATGTATACTTCTTTCAACTTTTAATAAAAACTTTATAAAATTGCTTATGAAAGGTTTATAATAAATTAACCATGGTTGCTTGACTCTACATTAAAAATAATTATAAAACAAATTATCTCTTCAATTTAAATAATTGTGAAACAACTCATATATTTTTTTCAAAATAATGGTGAAACATTTTGTCTCAGAATTAAAATGCTGAATTATTAATTAAAATCAATGGTGACAATGTGTTTATTGATTATAATTTATTCCTTGATCATATTAAATATAAAAAGACCTAGATTATATAGAAAAATGGATTAAGTCATCTGAAACCAAAGGATTAATGATATATTGTAATAAATAAATGAAAAATGCCAGTCATGGGAATATAAGTTTGCAAGTGTTTTCAAATGGATTAAATTGCTTCTCTTTTGCATAATAAAATACAATTTGCTATCTGTGTTTTAAAATTGGAGTATGAATTATAGAGGCCATTATATTAAAATATTACAAATGTAAAAATCATTGGCAAATATCCTAAAATGGAGTAATATGCTAAAAATGTAATCGGAATTTGATTACTAAATGTGATTAAGAAAATTTTGTTATAATTTCATATCAAATGCTAACAAGGACTAAACCTATAAAAGGTATTATCTTTGATTATAATATATTATTTGATGTTTTTATTAAAGTATTACTAGTGAATATTTAATGTTGGGATATTATGCAAGTGCAAATATTTTCATAGGATAAATTTTAATCATTCATAACAGTGGGATAACAAACAATTTCATTACTTAAAGTAAACTTTGTTATAGTGTATAATTTAGTTATAAATAGTGTAATAGTGAAATTGTAAAGTTTTTCAGATATTACTAAAATATGAATGTACAGGTAACAATTTATAAAATTTATTACTTATGACACTGGATATGATATAATATAGGATTTACATTGGAGTTAGGTTGTATTAGTTAAACTAATTTTTAAACTTATCTAAACTTGTTATAATATTTAAACAGCATTGAATTGTTGCACATGCACTTTGGATTTTAAATATAAAATGAATGAATACTAACACTTCAACCAGATCCATAGGAAGTTTCTTAAGTAGATAAATAGATTTATAAAAAAATATTTTGTACATCACTTAAAAATATTATAGTATGCAATAATTGTTAAAATTTTTAATAATTTAGAAGCATAACAAATAATTCCAGTGAAGGACATTAAAGTATAATAAATAAAGTTATATATTTCATATATTATTTAGGCATCCTAAACAAATAATTTTACTTACTTTAAGAAAATTACAGTTGATTAGTTATTGATTAATTATTGATAATGAACTAATTAAGGATAGTATAAAACCGTATCATTATTATATCCTCTAGTATTTAAAGTTAAGATTTGAATGAAGATTGTTCAACCTTTTTCAAAAGCATGCTAATGTCTTAGCAACGCTATAGAATTACACATAGTCATATCTCAAGTTTAAATTATTCATAGAGAAAAATACTAATATTTGTTGATTATTTTATAGAATTTTAATAATAAATTATATTTATTATTGTGCCTTATAATTCATATTTTGTTTAGATTTTGATATTTTATAATAAAACAATTGTTAATTTTAATATATCTGTTTTATCATTATTGAAACCATCATTATTACATACTTATGAGATAAAAAGTCTTATTACTAAAATATTAGATTACATTTAAATTTATTTAAATTTTATATACTATTAATTTTAATTTTTCTGTCAGAAATACAAATTAATAGGGATGATGTACATTAAAATTTCCCTTTACATCATTATATCTGGAATTAATCAATAAACTTTACATCCATACAGTTTATTAATTATTTATTTTAAATGATTGATATTGATATAATACATGAGATAAACAATTATTTAACATTATATTTAAAATTCTAGTTTTAATTAAAATAAATATTGATCTATATTTAAGTAATTCTTTAAATAAAAGATATTATATCAGAAAAAATTCGCTTAAAATATATTAAGAGTATTATCATACATATACATAAACCACTGAGAGATTTATTTATCTAAAATGTTATATATTATTAAAGTATGAAATAGTGTAAATATTTATTTTATGTGGACATAAAACAAATATTCAATTTAATTTATTTTCATAAGTGCTCCACCAATTATAAACGCACTTTCACACAAACTCACTTGTTTCATCTTTCATCTCTTGCGTCCAACTCATTGAAAACTTGGAATCTCATGGAAAGGGGGAGGGTTACAATATATATATATATATATATATATATATATATATACTGTAGTGATATTATCATGGTTTATCACTTATACATATACATATATGAGTGTCTACATGAATATCCAGATGGTTTCTGTAGAATAATTTGGATAGTGTTAAGGTCATAAAAGTCGTCTTTAAAGTCTACATATTTTATAATGATAACCACTTATAGATGGACATTTTGCTCAATGTACCTGATCGCACAGAGCATTAGATATGATTAGCATTGATATAATAATCCCAATATTTTTTGATATACAATTATTTTTATAGTTATTTTTAGCACCTATATATGAGTATACAGTTGAAATATTGATGATTGCTTTTATAATATAACGTTTGCCTAGATGATAATTATCCTAGATTGTATAAAGCATCTCTTTCAAAACTAATCACAAAGAATGATTGATAACTCCTGATGATTATTTCTGGTGAAATTGTATGTTTATCACTTTTATATTTTTTATCGTTACTTATATTTGATTAAGGCAATGGTTTTTGTTTATTTTCTATAGTTAGTATAATAGTTAAATAATGACACTTTTGTCAATGACAATTTAAATTAATGGGTTTTGAAAAATGATGATTTTCAATCATCCGTGTTTTCTCTTTATTTTGTATTATTACAGATAGTTCAACCAATGTCTGACTTTGAATGTACCGTTGCAATATAAATATATTGATTACATGTATAAAGGCATATATGTGAATGTGTGTACTGCCAGTAAAATAATTACAATTTAAAGATTATTATTTCTAATCTTTGTTTTATTTACACTTTTTTGAATCAGATAAAAAAAAAATCATGGTTATAAGAGTAGTTTTTTAATATATTCTGTGTCAAAAAAAAAAAAAAAACTTTTTTTTGAAATAGTAATTTTTAATTAAAGAGGTATATAAAATTGAATTTCTATGATGGCAAAAAAAAAAAAACAGTGGATAATTTTTTTGCTTGTTATTGTGATTAATCATGCATAACACTATTTTAGTAATACCATAGTTATTTCAAAAGAAAGGTCTGGGTCTGACTTTATATCATTAAAAAATTGAATATTTTCTAAATTGCCCCCCCCCCCCACAAAAAAACATAATAATAATAAGAAAGAAATTATAGCATATTTGTGAAAATTATTTTATGAGTAAATAAAGAGTTTTAAATATTGGATAAGTTTAGGATAACATTTTATTTAATTAAATATATTTAAATAATTTTGTGGTTATCTGATATTTCTGAGTTTTGAATTAATTTTTGTTTCATCAAAATTTATAATAAAATTCCGTGAATAGCAGGGGGAAAATATATTATAAAATTTCTAAGATCATCTTTTTTATATTCATCATTCTGTTATTTTGATGAATGTAAGATGTGGTAAAAAAATTGTCAGTTAATTTTAAGGCATTTTGATTCTCTAGTAATACATTATTTTTTGATGCATAGTACGTTTTAAAAATATTTTTACTTGTTTTTTTTTTATATAATATTCATTAATATTTTTGAGGGTTTTTAAATTGTGTAATAAAATATTCATTTATTCTATTTATTAAATTGAAAAAGTTATCGAAACATAATAATAAAAATAACAATGGAAATATGTATTTTTCTATTAAAATTTCATTATATAGAACGAGTCAGTCTGCTTTTAAGATTTCTTCCAACTAGTACTAATAAATAGCGACTATGACATTAGTTTCAATATTTAAAGTGAAATTAATATTTATATTTTTATGATGTGGGTGAACACAAAAGTGTCATGTATATCTGAGCTATTCAAATAGTTTGGACACAATGTTGTGAGCTTATAAATGTTAAGTTCAAGATGATGGGATGTACAAGATTCCCAATAAGTTCTTTCCATTGAAGACTTAATTAATTGAGATTCTGGTCAAAAGAAATTCAAAACAGAAGTTAACTAAAAGTTTTTATTCATTAAAATTTTAAATAATAGAACTGAATAAATGAGTATTTAAGATTGTATTTTAATGCTAGGAGGTATGCAGGAATGGCAATTCATTTAACTATTTGTTTGCATGACAGATCTCACGACACTAACAATAGAACATAAAGGAAACCTGTAAAACTTGGAGATAAAAAAAAGAATTTTCTTTAGAAATTATTTTTGAAATATTTTCAGAATATTGTAATTAGATCTTTTAGACTAATTTGGTAAATAATTGATATTTATGCGATTTTTCTTTTAGAAAACAGTATTTGTTCAATGAAAACTATGGCAGTAAATGACTGAACAGCTATGGATTCATATTTGTTTCCTATTATTCTCCCTCCATTTATGAAAATTTTAAAACAAGATCTTAAAATATCATATTTTTCATATATGTAGTTGATATTTTTATTGCTAGGTTACATAGTAAAGAATTTATTCACTTTATTCAATGATCTAAAAATTTACATGATAATTTTAGTTTAATTTTAGTCAATGAGAGAGAAAAACTTTTTTTTTAAAGTTATATTTAATAGAAATAAAAACTGAGTTCACACATTGACATATTGCGTCTTCAGAAAATTTACAAGCATAGATATTAAATTGTAAACCTGAATGTCTTCTTTCTCAATATTTCATTTTTTCAACATTAATTCATAGCTATTTTACTATATCATATTAAGATAATTTTCCATATGAATTGAGCCTATTTTGAGCATGTTTTAAAAAAAATCGAATAAATATGATTAAAAATATTTAACTGCATATTTACAAGTAAAACAAACTTAAAGTCAGCATTTTAAAAAGAAGAAGTGTGAATTGTATAAGATAGTGCTAAACATGATTGTTTATTTGAATATCTCTAGACATTTTATATCTGTAAATTATACCCTGCCGTTTAAAAAAATGTTTACTAAATATAGTTGCTAGTATTTCAGATATCTAGGTTGTAATACTAAGTAAATAGTCCAATAACAGAATTAAGCAATGGAGTAATAAAATGAACAGACTGTGTATACAAGTTTACATTCCAAACCCAAAATATACAATGAATTCAAGCAAATGGATCACAGATTATGTATGTAATAAAATATTTATATTTGTGTCTTTTCTTTCAAATATTCAATTTTTTCAATGCATCCCTAAATGTGTCAATCATAAATGTAAAAAAAAATATTGAACATTAATTTTATTCATGTTTAATCATCAAGAAGGCTATATATTTTTTATTTTTTATTCCACATTTTGCTTTGTTAGATTAATAGAAGAAGGATTTGGAGGAAGGACAGATTAATTAAAAGAAAAAAAGTCTACTTAATTTCCTTTCAACATATACAGACAATACTGACTATATTGCATATTTTGATGAAATTTCAATTTTTTATGACTTAGAAAATTGCTTATCAAAAAAAGTGTGTTATTGGAAAAACTCTATTTTCTTGTAGAATTATATTAGTTATCTCATATATTCTTATTTCACCATATTTGGTTTCTTATGTAATATTGTGGAAGGAAGCCATTCTTCAAATATACATCATAAAATAGACACCACTCTCCTCACCGTCGATAGATATTTTAAAATCATAGGTAATATTGATGGGAGAGGGAGTGTCTATTTTATAGCGCATGTATAAAGAGTAGTCTTTTGTATGCATATATATCGCTATATGATCAATTATTCTATATATTTTCGTTGGTTATTTTAAAATTTAATGATTTTTTTAAATATAAGTATATGTAGCACTATCGTCCGAAACCCAGTCGTTTTATATTATCCTTACAAAAATAGATTAAAAGTTATAAAAAAAATTACCGATAATTTTTGATACCAAATTATAATCATCTTAATAATCTGCCGTTATTTCATATAAGTAGGCATGGATAAATTATACTGGGAGCATAACGTTCAAGAAATGTTATTGTTTGAAAGTTTTGTTCCAAGGTTGTTCGAATAAATAATTAATAATATTTTATTATCATCAATATTAGTTTGTTATTGATTGTCCCATTTTCTTTGAATATTTAATATTTTATCATGAACTCTATATATATTTGCAATACAAAAATTTACAATCAGAAGTAAAATTTGAATATAATTCATTTTTTTAATTAAAGGAAGTCTTTATTTTTTTTGTCATTTCATCTTAGAGCAAAATTTTATTTAAATTAAAAAAATGCTTATGATTGTACTTTTTTTGATCTTCAATAAAGATTTGCGTATTAATTTTTATTAAGGAAAGTAATAAAAACTCTTAGTTTTGTCAAACAATTGAAATTGTTATTATATATACATTTGTGTTGGTGATGTAGTGAACTCACCAGATTGAAGTCCCTGAATTACAATTCAGTTCTCCCACTACTAATACTCCAATACCATATGATCTTCTATTGACTAACCATTCAGTTACTTTTTACTACTGAAACTTCACATGAGTTTTGCCTGTTTACTACTGAAACTCAGCTTGTGGTGCTCAGACATCATTTATTGAGCTTAATAAAAAATGATCAATTTGTTTTTTTTATATATAGTGATATGATCTTATGCATGGAACATTTAAGTTTGAATATGCATACTGTAATAACAATCCATATGATAGACATCAATACATCACTGGAAGTTGAGGAGCTGGATCATGATCCTGGATCATGACATCCAGAATCTCCTACATCAATACTGCACTAAATAATGCAAAGCATTCTATAGAATCAGGAGTCATTTTAATAACTATGTAAATAAATACTTTCTTTTTATATCAATGTTAACTTAGCATTTAGAAAAAAAATGGTTCTCTTATATATAATAACAATGGTAATAATATTTTTTAATTCCATCAAATGTTGATATATTAGTAGTGATCTGTACAAAGTATTAATCAAACTAGGTTGCAGATTCCAATAGCAATCAAGTCAAAACTATAAACTATTTTTATTGATGCTTTAAGAAAAACATGGCTAATATAAAATTTCAATCCCTTTAATTATCACTGTTTAATTTATTTATCATAAAGCAATGGTAGTTGAATAAGATATGACAAAAAAATAAAGTTTATTAAAATGACACTTGAAGAAGTCTGACTTGTCAATTATTATTATAATATACACATTTGGACTTAGTTGCTATGTAAAATTATACATTCTCTGTGGTACATCTTTTAATAGCCAGTAGTTTTTTTTTACATATTAATTAAAATTCTTAAAATTTATATTAAAATAAATATATCAGTTTGAGTATAAATAAAAAATCCAATGCTATTAAATGCTAGTACATGTCATGTCTCAATAGAACTACTGATGACAGATTAAGTCATTTTAAATTCATTGTGTTATTATAAAAAAAAATGTTTCTATGTTTTATCATCAATCAGTTTTCAATTTAAAATAATTCCCAAAAAATAATATTTTATTAGTTACGAATACAATTATTCAAAAATTTGTAATTAAATAAATATAATTTAAATAATACAAAGTTTTTTTTTTCCATTAATTGGGGAAATAAGCAATATTCTTAGCCTTTTATCCTATTTTAAAGATGCATTTAGCATTTGTGAACAGTAGGACTTAAAGGCAAAGATTAATAGTGACAGAATAAAAGTTGAAATATCAATTGATAAAAACTGTTGTACAATAGTTTGTCACTGGAATTCCTCAATTTTATATGGATTTACCCACAATTTGTGATACATTATATACATAATAGCAGTTTACTGTATTTACTCATGAATGTGTGATGCAGTAAAGATAAGAGTAGATAATAGTAGTGCCTAAATTACTATAAGTGTTTGTTATTTTTTTTTCATACTTAAATTTATTCCATCTTTTTTTATAGAATAGCATTGTAAAAATTAATTTTAAAAACTTTTTTTCGAATATTATTTAATAAAAAATTTTCACAGAAGGCATAAAAAATAATAACGTAAATTGGTTACAAAGAAATGGGAAAAAATGTTTGGAATTAAAATAAGATATGAGTTTTAATCCTATTATAGGTAAGGAACATCTGTTATTGTTTTTCTTTTTAATTAAATCATCTTAAAAGTTGAATTTATTATTGTTATAATTATAAAATAGTTAAGTTGGCTGTTAAAGCTATATTGTAATTAAATTAACAAATCTCAGTTACTCTGCTAACTAAATGTTAAAAAGTTATTGTTTGACATGTGTTATACTAATGCAATTTAAACATTTATTTTTTGTTCTAAATATGTTCTTTTCAATTTTTTTTAAATTTTAATATTATCAATTTTTATTGTCTGTAGCCATTCTAAATATTATTTATTTTTTATTTTGCCATCAAAACTATTTGCTGCTAAATGACTATCACTGACAAATTTCCCTAAGTTTCTCTATCTGCTGTCAAATATTCTGGAATTCTTCATACTTTATATAAATTATGAAAATCTGGAATATTAAAAAATGTATAATGTATTCTTATATCTATTTTAGTATACTTTTTATTTTCTAACAATTTTTATTTTTTTAAAAAGAAACAAATAGTACTATTCTTCTTAATGGTGAGCAGAACATTATGACTAGAAGCTATAATCATACAAATGTATTATGATTTCATCATCAGTCCTCTCCCAATTTAGCTATTCTTTGCAAAACACCAAGAAAATGTAATTTAGCTCCATATTATTCTTTAATATTATATATTTATAATTTATGGATTATTTTTGTTGTTGAAATTTTGTGTATTCCAAAATGTTTTTTTTAACTTTCATTTAATATGCTATCAAACATTACAATATTTTTTCTATAATTTTCTAAAATAAAATTTTATTTGAATTCAATTTTTTTACATAATTCTTTCTTAGAAACATTTGGCATTTTTCTCCTTTAGCACAACTTTTTTAAAACTCCAATAATTTTTTTTTGGTGTTGTTGAATGTTTTATCAAAACAAATGTTTTACAAATTTACATATATTGTAAATATGTATATGTCCAGTGTGTCTTCTTTATATAAACCAAAAAAGCAATCATTAAAAAAAATATATCATGGTACATTATGATAATGTTAATTACTTTAACAATCTAAATTCATCTTCTCTTCTAAATTTATATGTTTTATACCAAAGAATAAGTTTTAATATTTATAAGCTCCAATAATCTTTTTGTGCAGTTTTTTTGTTTAAAAAATTCATAACTACAGTATGAACACAACAAAGTATCAATAAAATTCCATTATTGATTCCTGCTTTTTTATTTTTCCTTTGGCCATATTCCTTATGAAAGCATTGAATGTGAAATGGATCCTAAACAATGCATTCCTACTTTCATAAACATTAATTATCCAAACACATGCCGTGGCAGTCTGAAGACACTACCTAGCCATCTAATGTCAGCTTACTATTCAATGCAAGTCAGAAAGTGAAAACTCATCAATTATTCATAATGCAGGAAAAATAATATGATACCTTGTTTTGTATTTATAAAACTGATGATGCTAAACTCATATTTTCAAAGTTCTAAACTCAAGTTATTAATCTATTTAATTAAATATATTTAAAACTGTTAAGAATTAAACTTATTATTTCATTTATTTGCTAATAATCCTTAACAAAAATTAAACAAGTACATATATATATATAAATTTTAATGATTATTTTAAATAGGAAATAGATTTCTGATATATTCTTATATCCAATTTCATAGACAAACATTTTAAAATATTTATGCAGGATTTCGTTATAATCTGTGTTAATTTAATTTGATTACATATTTTTCTAAAATAAATTTTAAATATGAATTTCATTATTTGCTGATGGACTTTAATCCTATACAAAATTATCAGAATTTCTTTCATTCTCATCTACTTCGAACCATAAAATAAACAACTTTCAAATCATAAAATAATTAAATATATTACAAAAGCATTTATATATAAACTTGTATTCATGTATTTGTAGCCGTCTCGCATATGCATACACAGTTTTTCAGTTATTATTTATTGAGATCAGATGTCTCTTGATCACAGAAAAAACGCTTTGAAAATATTATTTATCACTCATATAAAACTTAAGTAGGCCGTAATGAGAGATGACAATATATAATGTTTAATTCTACAATACCTAAACATATATTAATATACATATAAATTTATATATGTGCGCATAGTCACTAACAATAATTCCAAAGTTTAATATTTAAAAATCAGAATAAAATTAAAGATACGCAGACTAAAATATTTCGACTAAATATGGTTGAAGAAGGGTTAATCACACTTCTTATACACTTTTCCAAGAGTAAATGAACAAAGTCCATTAGTTGCAAGTCATTAGGATATCAACTCAGCAAAGAGAGCCAAATGATCCGTGAACAGCAGAAGGCAAAAATTAGGAATTCTTCACATAAAGCAAATGAAACATCCAGCAATCTAAAAATTTATGTATAGCACATATATAAGGGTATTTTTTTCCTTTCATATTCTATAAATAATATTTAAATTTTAAAAAAGTACTATTTGACATTAGGTCTTCACATTTTACAAATAATATTAACTTACAATCATCATCATAACGATTGCTACCAACTATATGCTAGTTAACATAATCCTTTCTTAATAGTAAAGCATGTTTAGTCTATAAAAGTTGAAGTTAAACATCTCGAGATAGTTGGTAAAAAGCAAACAAAAAAAACGTTTCTAAATAGTACTCAAGAGTAACATTTATGAGCAGCAATAATTTTAAAATATGCATACCATATCTCATATTGTACAATCTGTAATAGAACAAGTCACATATGAGTTTTAGTAATTAATAAAGCAATAGTAAAATTATAAAATGTATATATTGAAAATCAAATTATTTAAAAGAAACATATATATATATATATCGTTTAATAACCTTAACTCATTATATGTATGATCATAAGGAGGAATATATATATATATATATATATATATATATTCCTCCTTATGATCATATATATAATGAATTAAGGTTATTAAACGATTAATATGTCAAGATTAAACAATTAATACGTCAACATGAAATGAATTAATATTTCCAAGACACATTTCCCTTAAAGAAACAGTTAATTTTTGTTTCATGATCATATATTATTGGTTTTATTTTTGACTATATTTTAATTAGTTATAAAGTAATAAGATTAATTTATAATAAAATATTTGATATTATTTTTGTTAGAGGATAGTGGATTGATTTGGCTCTATTTGTTTTAATATTTATTGCCTTTCCATCATTACTTGTATATATATATATATATATATATATATATATATATATATATATATATATATATATATATATATATATATATATATATATAATAGCCAAAGTTTCTGATCAATTATTAACAATTAAGGTAATAGGGCATCAGTGATATTAAAGGTATGAATATAATGATTTTATGGAGATTGAATTTGATTAATATATTATTAGAATTGATGATAGGGAATTTTGTCTACTTGATATTGATAATCATTTAATTTTTCCATATAAAATACAAATTCCATCTATAATTAAAGTTGCTGAGCTGTTGCATTTCGAAGCTGTCCCACCAAACTGATGATTCTGTTCCAGGTTAGTTAAATAAATTGTTTTTTTATTTAAATCGTGTAGCATTATATTTTGGTCAGTATTCTGAGATTTATGGAGCTGATCATAGACTTATACCTATTGTTACTGAATGAATTCCAGTAAAAAAATATTAATTAGGTCATGAAATAATTATGGAATTTACAAAAATATAAATATGTCAAATTTAAAATGAATTGCTCAAATATATTGATTATATTAATTAATAATAATATTACTAAGAAGAATTTTGGTGACGTTTAGAAATTTAGTTTATATTTATTATATAAAGAAATTAAACAGGCAAAACTCTTCATACAGATATATTCTAGCATAAGAGATGATGATTATGTGATATAAAGCAGTGGTCTTCAACCTTTTCACACCTGCAGACCGGTAAAAATAAGGATAAGATTTCATGGACTGGTAGAGGTTTACAGATAAATTTTCTTAAAGATGTAACCTGCTTAGCCTTAGATAAGCATAATTGTTATAACTGTCCAAAACAACACACTTAGTTATTGTGTATTGTAATGGTGTTGCTTACCTTCATATGCTGAATACTCTTTCTCAAGTTGCGCAGTCATACTGCTACAGAAAACATACAATAACAATCATTCTCATTATATGTGCTTGCATTTTACATTTATTACTTCATTGTTAAAACATGCAAGAATAAAATGTTATTCACCTGAATGTTGAAAAAATCAAAAGTTTTGATTTTATTTTATTTTATTTTATTTTTTTTTTTTTTTTTGGAGTGGGGGGGGGGGTTTGAGAAATACTAGGTCATCACTCAGACAAAAGATAGACACCAAAGTTATTTTTTGTTTGTTTTTCTTTTTAAAAAAAGGTAATAGAAATTGGTTTTAAAAATAAAAGTTTTAGTATTTTAGCAGTATACAAATAAAGCCAAAAAAAAATGGCCTTTTAGGCCAAAAAAAAAAATGTGGGCGTATTTTTAAACAAACAAACGAAAAGAAAATGATCGAAAGTTTTGATCTTACTTTATTTTGGGGTGTATTGAGAAATACTTTGTAAAAGTTAGAGACAGAACTTATTTTTTGGTTTTTATTTTTAAAAAAAGGTAATAAAAATTGATTTCAAAAATAAAAGTTGAAGCCAAAAAAGATTTTATTTTAATTTTTTTGTGGGAAGTTGGTTGAGAAATACTTTGTCTTCACTGAAACAACAGTTATTTTTGGTTTGTTTTTATTTTTAAAAAAGGTAATAAAAATTGGTTTTAAAAATAAAAGTTTTAGTATATCAGCTGGTATACAAAGGCAAAAAAGATATCTCCTTATAGGGTAAAAAAAAAAGTGGCCCTATTTTTAAACAAAGAAAAAACAACTAAAGCTTGAAAAAGTCAAAAGTTTTGATCTTACTTTATTTTGGGGTGGTGAGGGTGTATTAAGAAATACTTTGTAAAAGTTAGAGACAAAACTTATTTTTTTGGTTTTTATTTTTAAAAAAAGGTAATAAAAATTGATTTCCAAAATAAAAGTTAAAGCCAAAAAAAAAAAAAAAATGCTGTATCGCCAAAAAAATACCCACTAAAAATGAAATATTAAAAGAGAGAGTAGAAAAAATTGAAGAGATCAAAAAAAGTCATGTTACATTTTATTGTTTTAACAACACTTACAAGCAGCCATGATTGGCTATCAAAAGACAACCGGAGTTTGTATAATAAAAAACTTT
Organism: Epiperipatus broadwayi; assembly: GCA_028023455.1. Classification (NCBI taxonomy): domain Eukaryota; kingdom Metazoa; phylum Onychophora; class Udeonychophora; order Euonychophora; family Peripatidae; genus Epiperipatus; species Epiperipatus broadwayi. The sequence goes on along the minus strand of JAQFVV010006361.1, from coordinate 188,787 downwards.
TTTCTACCCCCTCCCCATAAACATCTGTGATAAATAGAAAAACAAATTAATTTATGTATGATTGATTAGATTTTGTTTTTGTTCTGTTTCTTTTTTTTAATCGGGAAAAATGCAATGAAAAAATAAATAAAAACTGTTCATATTAATTAAAAGTTTAAAATCTTATTATTTTGTTATTACAAATTTTCTTGCCAGTCTAGCTGCAACCAGCAGAAAACTTTTGCAGCCCAGTGCCAGTCCATGGACTAGTGGTTAAAGACCACTGATATAAAGAAATATTTTGTAACAAAAATAAAAGTAATTAGTACAATTGCAAAAAAAAAAATGTTTTTGAGAATGATAATAAATTTATTTAAGTTTTTTTGATTTTTCAAGTTTTTTAATAATTCTAATAATATAATGGAAATATTCGTGTGAAAGAATGATAATATTAAGATTATTATTTGAGTTTTAATTAAATAAAGAATTTAATGTGCTTTTGATAAGAAGGAATGTAAAAGATACAACATTATTTTTTATTAAACTATTTTTGATAATTACATTGAATAATAGGTTAGAAATATTTTGTTTCTAATTAGAAGGACATCACATTTAATAATTATGTATAAATTAATGTTATCTTTACTAATCATATTTATAAATGTGGGTTAATTTAAAGATATAATAATCATGTCTGTTTTTTTTATTGGAATCAAATTATTTAAAAGGAATACATACACATTGACTGATAGTCCATCTGAAGGCCCAAAGCTATTCCAATCATGGTAGAACTAATAACTAGTTATCATTATAATTGATTCAAGCTATTTTTTTAGTTTTAAGAAAGCAATATTTGTTATTTGAGTGCCACTACTAAAGTGAATTGATTGCTTTATATATAGGGTAACCAATTAAGCACAAAAAGATATGAATCTCACAATTCTTGGCCTTAATCAGTAATAATATGAAACGACAGTTTCATTGATAAAGTATATATCTTGGATCAAAAGAATAAATAAGTAAAATAAATTTAATAATAAAACATTAAAATAATAATAATAATAAACAGACAAAATATTATTATGTTATAAAACTACAAATCTTGCTAGCAGTCATGATTCTTTTGCAAAAATAGACTCCAATCCAATTTCTAATTGTATAAGATTAGATTAACTATAAAATGTATATATTATTAAATCAAATAAGTCCACAGTGACTCAACTACATTTAATCATATAATAAAATTACGTTGTTCAATAATAATTACAATAATTGAATAACAAACACAGCATTTGTAAAATTTATCAAATATTAAATAATTGAATAAATATTAATAACACAGTTTATATTAATACAACTTAATTATAAAATAATGAGTATTTTATATATCTATAAGAAAATATTAATCTCTTTTTTACCTATGTTTTGAATACATATTAATGTACTGTGTGCATATTTAATAAGGAATAATACCTGAATTCAATATTTGTTTATTATTATTATTATTATTATTATTATTATTATTATTATTATTATTATTATTATTATTATTATTATTATTATTATTATTATTATTATTATTATTATTATTATTATTATTATTATTATTATTATTATTATTATTATTATTATTATTATTATTATTATTATTATTATTATTATTATTATTATTATTATTATTATTATTATTATTATTATTATTATTATTATTATTATTATTATTATTATTATTATTATTAATATTATTATATTTTAAAGGTAACTTTATTCAAAAACAAGTGGTTACATTGGTTATTGATTATACAGAGTGTTACACAGTTATTACATTACAGTCTGTATATTTTATTAGAGTCTCTTTGCACTTAAAAATTGACTTTTTAGAACTTAGATAGTGGCTTTCACAATGTTTTTGATTTTTTCACACTTTATGAAATATTTATTGTCCAAGTTTATGTACAATATAAATCAATAATTATGGTTTCAGTAATTTTTTCATGTTTTTGCAACACTGAATATCATGTTTGCCTTTGTTCTTTTCTATTATATCCTTTATTATAAAGTGGCCTGAATTTTAAAAAGAGACTATGTTGCTGCAAAGATATCAGGTGGTGCAATAATGCTGTATTTTTCTTTTATTTTTTGCAATTTGTTTCTATAGGTGTTAGGGTGCCTTCTCATGTTGTTGCCCAGTGTAAAAGTGCATGTGGTACACCAGAATGCATATAGGCTGAAAGTGGCTGCCCTTATGGTGGGTATTCCATTATTTTTGAATGTTTGTAGGTTCCATTTTTCCTATATCCACCAACCATCATTTGTCTTACTTTTTCAAGTCCTGAACAATTATGTATGAAATGGTCCTGTGTTTTCTCATCCCTGTGACACACCATACACAAGGGATCTATATTTATATAGAATCTTCTGTATCTAATAAAATGACTTGTAGGTAGTGCTTTCAAATTGACTTTAATTATGAAATCGTAAAATTTTGGTTCCAGGTATCATTTCCTAAATTTTTTAAGTAATTGGCTGTTATCAATCCCCAATACAGATATTTGGTTATTCTCAGATTGTTTTTGTGTTAGTAAATCATGCATTTGCCAATATGTATATTTTATTGGACTTTTCAGTGTTACTTTGTTTTTGATGCTTTCAATGCTTTCAAGCAATGTAAAGATATAATTGTTTGTAGATGGTGGACCATCTGTGGGTGTGATCTCCAATATTGGTTCAATATCTGGAAATCTTTTGACTATGGCTATTAGCAGATTTATTGTTTTTTGTGTCTGAAACACTAATATTGAATGAAGTCCCAGACCATTCCTTTTTGTTGGTTGGTTAAGTTGCTTTATTAAAATGGCAACTACTTTCCTGTTCCATAGTAGTTTGCTAAAAAATGAATTAATTGAGGCTATAAATGGTTTTGTGAAACTGATTATTGGTAAATAGTAGCTTATTTTTGACATTATGAGTTAACTGAGTAATGATATTTTTGCATATATTGATAGATATGATCTGGATAATGATTCTGTGATTCTTTCTGCATCCACTTTGAGTTTGTTTTGTATTGTTGTCCTCATTTGATTTATTCCCAGATAAAATGGAAAACCTAGAAAACTGCTGGGCTTTCCTTGATAAATTTGTTTGTTTACTTTCCCTGTAAAAATTGTCTAAGCGGCTGACTTATTGATATTGATTTTAAGTTTGAAATTTTTGTATATTCTTCTATGATGTTTTGCAGTGCTTGTAGTTGCTTTTTTGATGTTAAGAATATTGTGATATCATCCATATAAGCTATACAAGGAATGTATCTTTTTGTATTTGTTATTAACACTCCCTGTATTTTTATTTCAATTTCTTCTAATAAGGGGTTTATGTAGAAGGTGAACAGTAGTGTACTCAGTGGTGACCCTTGTGGTATTGATTGAGTGGGATAGAATGATGATGTTCTTTTATTAAGTGTGATATGTACTTCTCTGTTTAAAAGTAGGTTGGCCATTACATATAATATTGATCATGGTATTTGTGTTTCCTTTACTTGGTTTAGTAAGATTTTTATTGGTACAGAGTCAAAAGCACTTTTAAAATCTAATTGTACTGCAATTGGAGCATATTTCTTCTTCTTAATTACTGAGTTAATTATAGTTTTAAAGAGTAGCACTGCCTGACCTGTGGATGAGCCTCTCTTTGCATACTGATGTTGTGATATTTTTGTCAGTATAAATGGTTCAATTTTCACCTTTATTACTTTTTTTAGCAGTTTAATTCCTAAAGGCTCCATTGAGATGGGTCTTAAGTTAGTGATCTTGGTAATAGGTTCTTGTTTTTTTCATAAATGGTACCACTGATATGTTGTATAATCCCTGTATGCTATAATTTTTTTGTGATATTTGATTTGCCAATTGACACAGGTATGTATTGTAATTTGGCTACGATGTGCAAGTACAACTGTGGAATGCCTGGAGGTCCTGGATGACATGTGGGTGGGATTGATTCTAACACTACCTTAAAATCCTCAATTTTAAATGGCATCTCATCTTCAGTTGTTCCAAAATAATCTTCTTTGGGTGTGAATTGTGCATGCTTAGTTAGCTTTGTTTTGAAATAGTTATATATAGGTGCAATCATTATTATTATTATTATTATTATTATTATTATTATTATTATTATTATTATTATTATTATTATTATTATTATTATTATTATTATTATTTTATTATTATTTTACTATTAGCTTTCAAAAAGGCATTTTATTGATTCTATAAAAAGTTACATTAAAAGTGTTTTACATAATTTAGGTATATACATTGATTTAATCTGTTACATAAAAAATGAATATCTGAATGATATAGTTCAATTTATGCCTTCTTGAGTTGTTTGAACTTTTGTGACTTGAATGAGTCCTTAAAAAAATCAGAATAGTTTATGTACAAGTTGCTTTTCTGATCTTTTTGTTGTTTATAGCTTGTATGCATATAATTAAAAATCTGAGAAGCTATTGAAGTTTTTTCTCTAGAAGTTTTTGTCAGGTACTTAGTGTTGTGTTATAGCATTGATTGTTCTTTTAGTAGTGACCATGTTGCAGCATATAAGTGGGGGTTTGTTATGATTTTATCTCGATTCCTTATTTGTGTTAATTTGTTGTGAAAGGTGGCTGGATGCCGCCTGGTATTATTTCCTATTATAAAAGTACACCGTGTACACCAAAAACAATTTAGTACAAAAATAACTGCTCTAATTTTTGGTATCAATTTTGTGTGTCAAAAATTATTTTTCTTATGTGTTCGAGTGCTGTACATTGGTATAGCATGTGTTGTAGGGTTTCTTCTGATCGATGGCACAGTCTGCAAAAAGGATCTATTTTGAAGTACATTCTCTTGTGATGCAGAAAATAGGTTGTGGGCATGGCAATGAGATTTAATTTCAAAATAAAGTCAAAAAATTTTGGTTCCAGAGCTCATTTTTTAAATTCTTTTAGTAATCTTTTATTATTTATTCCTAACATTGGTGCTACATCATTAATGTTACTTATTTCATTTGTGAGATCATAGATATTCCAGTATGAATATGTGTTTGTATATTGTTCAGGTATGTTTGCTGTGGTTTTAAATTCATAAATAATTGTTAATATGTATGATTAAGTTGAAGGTGAATGATCTGTTGGGATGATTTGCACAAGGTGTTTTAGTTTTGTGAATTGCTGTAAAGTGGTAATTATGAGATTCCTTTGTTTTTGTATGTGAAATATGTTAATATTGTGTAAACCTAGTCCATTATTAATGAGTGGTTGATTGAGCCTTCTTGTTGAAATTGCTATTGTTTTTTGGACCATAGTAGTTGATTGCAGATGGTTTTTATTTTTTATTTAAAAACTTTTGAGAAGGATATAATTGGTAAATAATAAACTATTTTTGGTATTATGAGCTGGTTTATCAGCTGTACTTTGGAATATATGGATAAATATGTTTTTGGTAACAAATTTACTATTTGTTTGGCCTCTTCCTTTAGTTTATTTTGTATGTAGCTTCTCATTCCTGTAAGTCCCATATGGAAAGGAAAACCAAGAAAAAAAGTTGTTTTTGATTGGTAAGTGTTTGTGCACAGCTTTCCAGTAAATAGTGGCCATGCTGATGTTGTTGTGGGATTGAATTTCAATTTATATTGCTTGGTATAGTCTTCGAGAATGTTTTGCAGCATGGTGAGTTGTTTTTTTGATGATAGGAAAACAGTAACATCATCCATATATGCTAAGCATGGTATATGTTGTGTAGTGCCTGGTATCTGTATTCCAGTAAAAGATTGTTCTATTTTTTGAATAAGAGGGTTAATTTATAGTATGAATAGTAATGAGCTGAGAGGTGATCCTTGAGATATTGATTGTGTAGGCATAAATGATGGGGAGTTTCTTCCATTGATGGTTATATGGATTTCACAATTTAGAAGTAAGTTTTCTATTAAATATAGATGACTTTAGGGTATATCAGTGTTATTGAGCATTTCTAGAAGTATAGGTATATCTATTGAGCACATGCTGCCTTAATATCTAATTGTACAGTTATGGGGCTATATATTTTTTGTTTTCTTATTGATGCTAGGATTGTTTTAAAGAATAGAGCTGCTTGTATTGTTGATGAATTTTTTGTCACAAATTGGTATTTTGAAATAAGCATTGTTATGTGTGGCTCAATTTCTTGTTTTATGATTTTTTTATGATTTTAATCAGTAATGGCCTCATGGATATAGGTCGTAAATTAGTTAGTGAGGGAGTAGTGTGTTTTGTTTTGATGGAATTAACAATTGCAATTGGGTATACTTCTTTTTTGTACTGTATTTTTTGTGTTAGATGGTTTTATAAATTACATAAATATTTGGCAGTGTTTTAAGACAAAAGCTGGAATTCCAGGGCTACCTGGGTGGCATGCATTTGGGATACTGTTTAGTTTTTCTATAAAGACATTTGTGGTAAAAGGCGTTTTTGTTTCTGTTGGGCCAAATAAATATGGTTTAATTGTTTGAAGTTGTCCTGTTTGAAGTTTTTGCTTAAAATATTGGTACATGGGCAAAATCATATTGTGACCTGCAAATGTTCCTTGATTTGTGTGTATTGCCAATGGCACCTTGATAGTTTGTGGTCTTCCAAGTGCCCATCTAATGTATTCCCTTGTCCATGTGTGTGGTTTAGTAAGGCATAGTTTGCTTTTTTAATTTTAAAGTAGCTTTTAAGGGTGTCACATGCATTATTGTATGCATGTATAAGTTTATATATGTGTTTTTGTGTTTGACTTTGAAGGGTTAATCATGGTTAATCGTTTGTGAATTTCATCTGCTAGTGCCAGTACTTTTGATGGTGGTGGTTACTTCATTACTATATGATTGATATTAAATGAAATAAGGTTTATAAATTCTATATATTGTTGTATAGGATTGGGTTTTATTTCTTTAAGCTTGTTTATCATGATGTAGGTTTCCGAAAAAATAAATTCGGGTGTGTTTACTGGTAATAGAACTCTAATTGTTTTTGTGAATGGAAGGCTTGATGTTTGGATATCATTGATGTTAATTGTTATTATTTGTGCTGAGTGATCTGAGAAAGCTGATGGTGTAAGTTTTATTGTTACTAGATGGTGAAGCATTGGTGAGTAGAAACATAAATCAATTAGTGAAGAGAATCGGCCATTGTGAAAGGAAATTGCATTTTCTGGTAGGAAACCTTGTGCATTCATGAGTGGTATGGATATTTTATGAAGCCATCGTTCTGTGAATTCCTTGTATGTTGTTTTAAAATTGCCTATTAGTATTGTTGGATTTGCTGTGTTTGCTAGCATGGAATTGATGTTTGCTACTATAGTATTGATTTTGTTGTGTTGTATTGGCATGTAGATAAATATTATATTAATAATTATAATTTTATGTTGAAAAGTTGTAATAAGTATATTAGAATCAATATATATTATTTTAAAGATAGTGAAAACATTTTGTGGTAATTAGAATAGCAGTATCTGCTGAGGGAAATGATGAATCACTTGAGCAGGCACAAAATCCTTCTTTACTTAGATATTTAGCTGTTTCTATTTTTGATCCAGTGTATTTTTTTGTTTCCAGTAATCCAAGTATGTATGATTGTGTATTTCTGATTCATTGTTTAAGTTTATGAATTTTTGTGGTTGAGTTCAGGCCTCTTATATTAAATGCTGCAATTTTTAATTTCATTATGTTTAAGTATTGTTCATGGTTGTGTGTTAGTTACTTGGGTAGTTATTTGTGGTTGATCTTGGGCATCTTGGTAATTTAGTTCTAAATATTCATCTGATGTGCTGTTTGTGTCATCTAGCTGTGAGTAACTAGAATTGTCATATTGTTCTGTTTTGACTTTTTTGACTCTTTTTTTGGTGGTCTTCCAGGTGGTCTTTTTTTATGCTCTTGGTTAGTTGTTGTACTTTGTGAAGAATTTGTGCTGAGATCTTCCATTATTTCTTGAGATGTATTATTTCTGATTGCAAGTCTTGTTATGGCTATTTTTCCATTATTTATACACTTATTATTTGTTGTCACTTGTTTATCTGGTATTTGATTTTTGCTGTTATTTTTTTTTAATTGATATATCTAAAAGCATATCAGCATTATTATAATTTTCATTAGTATCATTTTTATTAGTTATTTCAAGTTTATTTGTTGTTTTATCTGGTTGGTTTGATTTTTTTGTTTTTTCAAGTTGAATTTCATTTTTATTATTTTTGTTGGCCTGTTTTACATTACAGTTGATTGCTAAGTGTCCTCAATCCTTGCATGCAAAGCATTGTGGTCTTAGACCCTTTATATAAAGAGTTAATACTGCATCTTGATTTATTATTTGAGTGGGTATGTTTTCTGGGTCAATATTATCGTTTAATTTTACTTTAAAACTAAAGCTATTGCTACCAATTGGTATAGGTGTATCATTTAGAAAAAAATTGCTTTATATATATATTGCTTTGCCATAAGGTTGAATTAGATGATTAACATCCTGTATGCTGTATCCGAAATACGTGTTTTTGATAATGCCTGTGATATAATTTTTTGTAAACTTGGATCTACTATTATTAGGGTATAGTTTTGTAGTGTTTTAACCAGGGTTTGAAATCTTGTTTTTTTGGTGTTCGTCATAAAATTCTATAGCAATGTGTCTATTGTTGGATGTTCTCCAATATTTGCGATACTATCCCACACATTTTTTTTTGTTAACTCATCATATAATAATTCTCTCAGAAATTTATAGAGCGTTAGGTTTTTGTCTGTGACCGCTAGAACTATTGATTTTATTGAAAAAAATTTTTTGAATGTATTAAATAAGTTTTTTTAGGAATAGTGTTATTAAAGTTAGTGTTGATTAACTGTAATTCTTCTTTGTCCCATAGGTTAGCAGGGGGGTTTGTATTATCGCTTTTTACTAGATTTAACCCTTAAACCGCTAATTATATTATTGGTTGTATGAGGTAAAAATCAAATCTTTTAATTGGCCAACTCACAAACTGAAGACAAAGCCTATTGTTAAAACATATTCGCCTATAATATTAAATTCAACTCAGATACGTTTATAAAAAGTATATTACTTTTTTTTCAGGTTATGAAACAGAATGAAAGTTCTTTCAAAAATACATTGCTAATTATTTATTATAAAATATATTCAATTTCGGCAAATATAAAGCAAATGTCTAAACAAAAAAGTGCTGACGCAAACACTTTTTTTCAATGTTACATTATTGAAAAGTAAAGATTTCTTTTTGCTAAATCTTCAATATTTTTACTAAAATCTTCAATATTTTCCGAAAATAATTTTGTTTTTTTAGTTTATTTTTTAAAAATTATTTTAATTTCTCAAATTATACTTTTTTAAATACTTAAATCACATTCGAAATGAAAATCTCAGTGTTTTTCTTTATTTTCTTTGATCAGGTGGTTTCTTTGTTCTTTCCAGCCAACCAGAACGTCTTTTTCAGCTGGGAGTCGGCTGACAGCGAATCACTGACAAGGTTCTTTCTTTGTTTAGTTTAAAATGTGTTTTTTTTGATTTTTTACTTGTAAAATAATTCGGAAGAGGGCACCATCTTACAGAACTTTTAAAAACCTAATCAATACCTGTCAAACAAATATTTTAGCATAAGAACTGGCAGAGTCAGAGTGATGTCAGATGTCGACGAGATGCCTTGTAAGAGGCGGTTGAAAAATTAAATCATCAATATCTGCTAAGTTTACGTTTCTAAAGTGGCTAGTTTGTGTTTTTTCTATAACGTGCTGTGTATTGTTTAATTTTGCAGCGTTAGCTTAGGTTAATTTAATATTGTTGGGTTTGCTTTTTTTTTCACTGTCTGACTCAATATTTTTTTCTAAAGACGCCATGGCGTAAAAGTTATATTTCTATTAAAAATATAATTTTACTTACTTTTTTGGCATGAAAAAATCTCAGTTGTTTGGAAATGGTATTATCTTTTATTTAAATGTTTTTAATATAAAAAAAATTTCTTTTGTAGGCTAAAATCTTTTAAACTTAATTGAGACCTGTAGTCAGTGTGTTCTTTTCTGAATAGGAGCAGGACGGCATATATTATTATTATTATTATTATTATTATTATTATTATTATTATTATTATTATTATTATTATTATTATTATTATTATTATTATTATTATTATTATTATTATTATTATTATTATTATTATTATTATTATTATTATTATTATTATTATTATTATTATTATTATTATTATTATTATTATTATTATTATTATTATTATTATTATTATTATTATTATAAAAGTTCTTATTAAATTACTACTAATTATAAGTTTGGTTGTATTATTTTAAAACCCAAAAAAAATCATCAGTGGTTCTTACTTAACTTTAACACAACCCAGAGATCACAAAATTGCATGAATTAAAGGTTAAATGAAAATAACAATTTTTGTTGTGGAATTGTATATGATTTTATAGTTTAAAATATAGAAATCATTCTTTGCATAAATTTCTATAGCTCATAATTTAGTCAGAGTGATAAAAAGATAATAGTTTTATAAGTTCACAATAGTTTATAATTTCATGCAATTTTCAATTCTAATATGAGTTGAATTTTTGCACGAATGATAATTAGAAATCGTGAAAAAGAAATAAAACTAATAGTATTTTAGCAAAGTGAGTAATAACATTAATAGTTATTATTAACCACACATCAGCACATTGGTTGCAGTCGCAACTTTTTCCCCAGATTTCTTTTTATTTTCTTTTTATAACCATTATATTTATTTCTTTACTGAAAAACAAATATTTATCAACAGTAAATTAACTTAGGAATTTATAAACATAGACTCTATTTAAAAATCATGTTATCAGCTAAAGAAGTTTACCAAAAAAATTAATACTTTCATAAAAACAAAAAAAATAATAATGAGATAATTGTCTGCATTTTGTTTTTTCTTTTTTTGATTTAATGTTTGTAATAAAAATAATCTTATTTTTTAACTAAATAAAAAAAAAAAATCCAAATATAATAAGTCATTTCTGCTTTCCTTTCAAGTAAAATAAAGTAAAATAAATCATATAAATAGAAAAAAATTAATATAAAATTTAATATAGTTTATATTTATTTATGTTATATATATATATTAGATTTAGTATCCTGCATAATAAATATTTAATTTAATTCATTCATCTAATATATATATATAACTAAAGTCCATGGATTGCTTTATTTTATTAAATATAAAGTCAATAACTCAATAATTTTAATCAACACCTGTGACATAAAATAAAATATATAATTTACATCACACAAATCTCAATGAACTCAAAACATTCACTGACTATTGATTGGCTTTAATATGAGATATCTATTTTATTCTACAAAACTGATCATGCTTAAAATGTCTGGAACTCAACAAATAAATAGAAAAGATAATGAATATATAAATTAATCTCATTATATTATTCAAGAGATCAATACTATTTCACATATGAGGTTTTTAAAATCATCCATATATAATAAAGTATCATTTTAATTCATTTAATAAAATATATTATTGAAATGAATTCAATTATAATTGACATAAAAATCAAGATTTGACCGATGAATCTCTTCTTAAATAATGACCCAAAATAATTTAATTTATAAAATATATGATGAATATGTTTGACATCAGTTGAAATTTTGTAATTATGTTTCTTTTATTTTTACCTCAGCATATAAAACAGTCAGATACTAATTTACTGGGCAATATTATATAAGCTAATTGGGTTAAGGATTGACTTTGTAAAAATCTTAAGTTAAACTGTGCTTCCCATGAATTTAACCTCATATCATGTAAACACAATCAAATGCTTTATTCTTAATATAATGATCTTCTTACAAGATAGTGGTTTGCATAATTATCCGCATTAAGCAAAAAAAAAAAGTGGTTATCATTTTAAATATTAGCTTCCAAAGAAACTCTTTATAGAAATAAAATATTTTATTTTATTATTATATTTTTATGATTACTGTTGTTGTTGTTGTTGTTGTTATTATTATTATTATTATTATTATTATTATTATTATTATTATTATTATTATTATTATTATTATTATTATTATTATTATTATTATTATTATTATTATTATTATTATTATTATTATTATTATTATTATTATTATTATTATTATTATTATTATTATTTTTTTTTTTTTTTTTCAAAAGGCCTTTATTTCCTCAAAAGAATACAACATTAGTGGTTACATAGTAAACTAACTGCTACAAGTTGATTACAAATTTTAACATTTACATTGTCATTTTTGATAGAGTTCTTTCTGGATTTACATGAGCTTAAAACATAGTTCTTGTCTACATATAATATACTGAATTGTTATTATTTAGAAATGTGGGTACTAACATTAAAGAATTTATATTAACCACACTATTATATTTGAGACTATTCAGCTAACTAAAGTATTTAATTTGAATTAATGGTATTAAAAATAAAAGGAATGTGGATAGAGTTTTTTTTTTTCAGTAAAGTTACTTACTACTAATTTGTCAGTTCATCATATCTTTAAAAATGGAGATAATAATACAAATAGATAATTATTGAACTTAATCTTTATTACGAGTTTTAAAGATAATGAAATTTGCATTAAAAATCCACTTATTAAATTTATTTTTAAATATATTCTTTTCTATATAAATCAATTTGGATTTGTAAGGATAAATACCATTCAGCCTTGTCAAAATATATATTACTTATTACATATTTACTGAATCTGAATATAAAACAATAAGTTCATATTTGGTTGATTTTGATTCAAAGAATAAATTTATTAAGAAACTTATGATTATGAACCCGAGAAACTGCTTGATTGATTGTTTTTCTTATTTTCAGCAAAGAAAACAATGAGTTAAAATAAATGGTGTCTTGATTGACTATTGTTTTATTAAATTTGGTATATCACAAAGCTCAGATTTAGGGGTCAATTATTTTTTATTAGTTGCATTAATGACTTAATAAATATTTTGCATTCTAACATTGAATGTTTTGCAGATGATACAGCATTATCATTATCAGTCACAACCTACAGATTTCTTGAAAAATTAAGGAATGAGTATTTAAATATACTTATACAGTAGTTTTTCTATAACAATTTGATTATCAATTGTACTAAATCCAAATGTATTATGTATAATTACAAATGTTCTATTTTTCAAGATATTTCTGTTAGAATTGTAAGCAAAAACTAATAAAAGTTGAATCTATATTTAATTTTGGATTAATGCTGAATTTATATTTAGATGGGATAACTATGTTTGCAAAAAAAAATAACAATATTATTTTTTTTTTGTTATGAAATTAGGAATATTTTGTCATAGAATATTATGTAATATTGTAAACAAAATTTTCTCCCTAAGTTAACTTTGGGTTATCTTTTTGAGGAAGCACCACTTCATATCATTTAAATTCTTTAACAACACTGTGAAACTTATCTTTAATAATTGTTCTAAAAAAGCACTGGAGTTTCATTTTGACTCTTTATGCAATATAACAGAAATTTCATCAATTAAAAAAATGTTTTTTAATAAACTACCACCATAATGTTTCTTAAAGAGATGGCACAATTAGAAAATCAAAACTTCATTTAATTAATTATCCATTTTATAATAAAACCCACAGTAGATATCAATAATGTTATATTGGTCAGATATATTTCAATATTGATTAATATTTTTTTAATTTTATGTAAAACTTGGGAATTTCTGTTCATGTTTGCAATATAAGAATACTGTAACTTTCTCCAGCAATGGGAGGGGGGTAAAGATATTTGCAATGGCAGAACATCCTATTAGAAACCCACAATTACATGTTTTTATTTAGTGTCATAATGTGTGTGCAATGGCAGAATGCTATGCCTTTCTTCAGTGTGTGTGTGGGGATGGTGGTGGTGGAGAGATTGTGACAGCAGACTGTTGTATTAAAAATTAACAAATAATCTGTTTCATTAGACTGTTAAGTTTGATAACTAATATTATTCTAGTAATAGTGTAAGTTTCTTTAAAGAAGTTTATTATAATTAGAAAAAGTTAAATATGTATGCATTTTTTTTTTAAATATCAAACAGCAAAGTAGGCCATTTAATCTAATTCTATGTGAGAAAACATTTTTAGTAGTGCAAAATGTTAGAGACAAAATATAAATACGATTTTTAAGCAAGATACATGACAATCAAAAATGCTTAAAATGTTATCATCAAATTATAGTAGAACAATTTCCACTACCTTTATTACTAACCATTGTTGTAAGTTGAAATATTTCACAATTCTGCAGACAAGAGGCATTTTTTAAATTGTCTAGCAGAATATATATATATATATATATATGTCTGTGTAAATAAAGGGAGTAAGTTATCATATCACTGCACGATAAATATAATGTTTTAATTTCATAGCTAAGAAAGAGTGATTTACTCTCTTTATATATATATATTGAAAACCGTTAAATCTATTATTTCAATTATAATTACAATTTTGTTTTTAATTAACGGACATTTTATTTATTTTACACACACACACACACACGCATATATATATATATAGTGAGCTGTATTTCATTTACTGTTTATGTATATATAAATAATTTATACTCATTCATATATTTATTTTATGTTTAAGAAAACTCATCTGATGTTTCAAATAACAACTTTATTAACACTAAAAAGATACATATGGATATCATTTAACTGCTTTTTATTATAGGTTACATGCTTACAATGTACACTCATCAGATGTTTCTGTAAGAAATATCAGACAATTTCCAAAAAAAGAGACTAATATTATATCTGAATTTAAATTCAGAAATAAAAAGAAGTTATCTTACCATAAAAACTAATATATATTGATAAGCAGCTTATCTATGTTCATTTACCAAGTGAATAATCATAAAGTAATTAGATTTTCAATCAAAAGAAAATATTTAGTAAATGTAAAGAATTTGTTCTGCACATTCCGTTGATACTTCAAATAAAAATCAAAGGATCTTTCAGTTAATATAAAACTTCTTTCTGAAGACTTGCATATACGTTTATAATATTAAATAAGACAAAGTAAATACTTAATAAAATTAATAAAAATATGTCAATAAATTTAATCTTACGGTAATTCAGAATCAAGAAGATAATGGTTAGTTTATGCATGTACTATTCATGTAATAAGGAAAGGAAATATGTGTGAAATTTTTGGATTACTTTTGTTTTCAAGGAAATTTAATTTTTTTAGGTAGAATAAATTTATTCATTTATTATTTAGTAAATATTTAGTTAAATTATATATATATGTGTGTGTATGTTTACAAGATGATAAAACAAAAAAAAATATTAATATATTTCGCCATATCTGATCATAAACATAGCAGGGAAAGGAGAATATATATATATGTATTTTGTAGGAGAATGTTAAAAACTCATTATCTATCTATCTATCTATCTATCTATCTATCTATCTATCTATCTATCTATCTATCTATCTATCTATCTATCTATCTATCTATCTATCTATCTGTCTGTCTGTCTGTCTGTCTGTCTGTCTGTCTGTCTGTCTGTCTGTCTGTCTGTCTGTCTGTCTGTCTGTCTGTCTGCCTGCCTGCCTGCCTGCCTGCCTGCCTGCCTATCTATCTATCTATCTATCTATCTATCTATCTATCTATCTATCTATCTATCTATCTATCTATCTATCTATCTATCTATCTATCTATCTATCTATCTATCTATCTATCTATCTATCTATCTATCTATCTATCTATCTATCTATCTATCTATCTATCTATCTATCTATCTATCTATCTATCTATCTATCTATCTATCTATCTATCTATCTATCTATCTATCTATCTATCTATCTATCTATCTATCTATCTATCTTATACTCACACAGCATTAACTTATATCAAATAGGGCTAATTAAACTTCTTATAGTTGTAACATAACTAAACAAACCCATAGTCTTCACATCAGCAAACCAAAAAATAAAATAAAAATATTCTCATGTTTAGTGCATTGTATGTAAGACCTATAATCTGCTTTTGTATTCAGATAAAATTTGGAAGATATTTTTGGAATTTAAGCAGACTTAGATTTTTTACAGATAAATGATTCATATCTATCTTACATAATCATTTATTAGTTGGTAAATAAACATATGTCTAATCTTAATTAGAAAACAGTTTAACAATAGAAACAGCTAAAACTGCATATGGCTAGCCTAATCATGGGCAATATATTCTTCTTCATTAATTCTCTTTTGAAAAAAAAAAAAAACCTACAAATTTTTTTGTTATCTGTATGTCCCCATATACCCATACACTAAAATAAACTAACAGGAATAAATTATAAATAAAAATTAGTAATGAGAAATTGAATAACTACTTGATTTTTCAGTAAATTAAATGTTTAGTATACTGTATATTTTATTTAATTTATCCTAAATTAAACCTATCTAAAAAAACAACAACTTATTATTCAAGAACCCTTCCATTATCTACGACATTCTTTAAGTCTTCTTAAAATCAGGATAAAAACTACTTTTTATTGTGTTTTTTTTTGCTTGTTTCTAAAAGCTGGGTAATATATTATCTATAGTGATTTTAATTAAAGCTTGAATTATCAAATGCAATTATAAAATGCAAACCAAATGTAAAAAATAAAAAAAATGTTATCTACATTTTTTAAAGCTATAATCAAACTTTCAATACATAATCAAATTATTACTTAATTAACAAAAAAAAAAAAAAACTCTTACTAATTAAAGTGTTTTTTTTCTGAAATAAAAAAAGTTCTTTGTTTGAATACCTACTTCAATGTAAGACAAAAAGTAACAAATACTAACTGGCAACAAGTTTTGTTGTTGAAGCTAATCTGTTTATATTTATAGAGTCTGATTAACTAAATATCGTATGGTTCTGAAATAATAAAAAAAACTATTAATAAATATTTACTTTGTATACTTTACAATTATATATATGTAGAAGGAATTTGAACTCAGACTTTTAAGCTCCCTTTAGATATCCACTCCATATTATACAACCAATACACATGACCACATAATGTGAAGAAGATTAATGATTTCCAACAGATGTATTTCATGCTGAATCAGCACTCATCAGTTGTCCAAATTATCATCCCCCCCACACATACAATCAGTGCTCAGTTTATATTAAAATATCAAATCTTTAAACTTTAATGGACAGGCTTCAATCTTCTCTATCCTCTAACTCTTTAGCCATTTGTATCACTGAAAATATAATGATGAAATACTAAAAGCTCTTATTGACGTCAATCTTACTATGATTTCCATATTAATTTTAAGTCACTCTGGCCCCTCATCTATACGACCTTAATAGGTATGTTTAAATGCATAGAAGAAAAATAGTCAGAATACAAGTTGAATATATAATATTTAAATATAAGTATATAGTTTATACTGAACTTAATGTAGTTAGAAGGAAATTGAACTCAGAATTTCAAGCTCCCTACAGCTAACCACACCATCTTGTTCATTGCTACACATTACCAGACATATGAAAAAATAAATGATCTTCAATATATGTATTTTGTGTTGAACCAGCACTCATCAGTTGGTCCAGATCGTCATCTCCCACACATAATATACAATCAGTACTCAGTTTATATTAAGAGAAGAAATCGTAAAACTTTA
Source organism: Epiperipatus broadwayi (assembly GCA_028023455.1). Taxonomy (NCBI): domain Eukaryota; kingdom Metazoa; phylum Onychophora; class Udeonychophora; order Euonychophora; family Peripatidae; genus Epiperipatus; species Epiperipatus broadwayi. The sequence goes on along the minus strand of JAQFVV010006361.1, from coordinate 171,112 downwards.
ATAGACAGGTTTTATTTTTTTCATCTTACAACTCTTTAGTCATTCATATTATTGAAAATCTGATGGATAGAATGCTTAAAGCCTTGTTTATGCCCATCCTATTATCATAATAAAGATTGAAGCATGTCTATTAATGTATGAATATTTGATATGTTAATATAAACTCAACACTGATACTCTCAATGGATGGAAGATGATTTGGACCAACAATGAATGCTGCTTCAGCCTGAAATATGTAAACTGAATGTTATTTATCTTTTTCAAATACATGTGGACATATGTATTGCTTATATAAGATAGTGTGAATAGGTGTGAAGAGAGCTTGGAGTTCAAATTATTTTTAATTACATTAAGTTCAGTATAGACAATATACTTGTATTTAAAGTATATTAATGATAATAATGCTCAAGGCTTCATTGACAACAGTTTGACATTATTGATTGTTATCTATATTGGGATTGTCTCAATGTTTACTGGTTTCTAATGATTACTTATAAATCCATTTAGTCTTGAACATTATTTTTTAAGTAATACTTTGGGTTCAATTTGAAAATTGTAATTATAATTTGTAATGTTAAAATTGACTATTTATCAGTCTGTATTCAGAATCAGTTATATTTACCTGTTTAAATGTGTTTATTTAAACTTTTTAGTATCAGCAATTGTAATCTTTGTGGTCAAGCTGTAATCTTTAGTGTCTATATAAGTATATTGGAACATAGATAAAAGTGAGATTCCATCTTTATCTTTAAAAGGAAGTTGCCTTAACAACAGTTTGAGATTGTTGATTGTTATCTATATTGAGATTGTCTAAGTGTTGACTGGATTCTAATAATTAACATATGTATGTGTGTGAGTGTATTTCGAATTCTACATATTCATGAATTTTTATATTGATAAAAATGAAAATAAGAGATTATATGCACATAAGCAGAGATAACTTTACAATTTGATTTTTGGCAACATCAAAAGGTAAAATTATCTCTGACTGCATAAACATAATCTCTTAGCTTGTATTCTTTATCAGTATATATCTATAATGTTAGAAATTAAGTCTGCAAAACAACTGCTACTTTTAATAATTAATATACTATTACTATTTTTTAAACAGATAATTGTAGATATGATAAATATACATTAATCTAAAATTTAGGCCCAAACATGTCTTTTTATTTGAATGAACCACTTTTTTCTTTTAATACAAATTGATTAATCAATCTAAAGTTTTGATTTAAAAATTGTGTGTTGGATTCAGAAAATTTTCAGAAAAGCTTAATGCTACTGAAATAAAAACCTGAAATCATATCAGTAAATTAAAAAAAAAAAGTTTAAAAATCAAACATATAAATCAATGTGATTAATGTAATTTAATAACAAATATTCCTTAAAAATTAATTTGATAAAATAAATATATTCAAATTCATTAATTATATGTATTTGATTATGAAAAAAATATTCAATGGCAAAGGGCTGTAATTCAAATACATTATTGTACTATAATAAATATTACTATATTTTATATATTATAAAAGTGATGGTAAAAAAAAATGCTTAACAACTTTTTTAATTTATTAATAAATAACTGTGTTGCTTTAAAAATAATCAAGTGACCAAAATACATTTAAACCCATTATATTTTTATATTGAAATTTTGAATTATTATGTCGTGAAAAAGAATCTTAATAAAAGTTTAAGCTTTGTCATAATTTTTTTATTCCCCAAATTATGTATTATAAAAATTATCACTTCATGAAAATTATTTTTCTGTTTATACTTTGAAGATAAACATTTAATATACAATGTTGCACACTTTTAGTGTGGATAATTGGCTTTTCAACAATTGAACATTTATAAAAAGTGGAAGTAATTATAAAAACACATTTGTACATGAAATTAGTTACTATGTATGTCTTTCCATGCAAAAATAAAAACTGCATGTTTTAATGATAAATATTTTGATTTTGGCTGTTTGTAAAATTATGAATAAATACATAGTTATAAATGTACATATAAATTGATTTTTTAAATTAAAAAATGTTAAAGATACCATTTGCCAATGTAATGGTACAACATGGATCATGTAATAAAGCACAAACTTTAAAATTGTAGCATTAAAATTGTAAGCAAATTTTATTTTTGTTTGCGTTTTTTAACATTTCATATAGAAAATTACAATTATGTATTATTTAAAAATATTGTATAGAAAACAGAAATCATCAGAATGCTTAAGGATAAGTTAAAAAATTTTTGTTACAAATGTTAATTAATTAACAATATGGCAATTTCTTTTGTTTCATGAAGAGTTTTTGAAAATACTCATTTCTTTCTACTAAAACTCATTAAGTTGGATTTGATTTCTATTTCATTTAATTTTATAAACAAATAATATTCTAAAAAATCACATTTGACATATTTTAATATTTAACTGATTTGTAAACCAAACCATATATCGTACACATTAATACTCAAGTAAGGTAAACACCCTTTCAGAATGTGAATAAAATGTTTTTTTTATTTTATTTTTAAAAACAAATGTGAATGAACAAAAGCAGATTTAGATAGATCTATTGAATTCTGCTTTAAAATTTGATTTTTCTTCACAATAATTACAATATTGGGCATATTTTGATACAATGATGATTCAGACAAGTGATTTTATAATAGATGGTATAATTGTTGGAGCATCTGACTTGTGATTAGAAGTTTCCAGGATTGATTCTGGTATTCAAATGTCTGGCACTCAAACTTCTCATGAATTCCTGAGAAATAAAGCAATAAGAATTATTTAATATATTATGATCAAGTTTATTAACTTTTATTTCCAAAAATAAAAGATAAATTAATAAATTGAATGTTTACACATGTAATTTTTATGTTTTAAATAATAATCAACCTAATGTGTAAACATTTCCAAAATATTTTATACAAGAGCAAAACATATTTTGTTAATATCAAGATCTTTGCATGAATACTTGATAGAATAAAGTAAATGCCCAAAGTCATTTTTGTATGTCAAACAGTGTGGTATCTTTTAGACATATGCCAACTGTCCATAACATACTGACCTCTTCAGATTTTTTTTCCAAATCAAATGACAATAATGAATTATGAGAAAAATTATATTATATAATAAAATTCAATTCATTATCATTTGCCATATCCTTAATATTCAGCATTTCAAAACAGTGGAACAGTGACACTATTTAGAAATAAAAAATAATGCCTTTTAACACTAAGGAATAAATTTGATCATTTTATTTTTTGTAAATCTTAGCTAATATAATAATTTATGAATTTGAAATTAAAAGCTACTACCACATTTTATTTTCTGTTTGTTACTGAAAATAAATTTTTAGTTGGACTTATAATTTCTTTGTTTCTTGATTAAACTAATAGTTTGAAAAGTTCTAGAGTGTGATAATTAATTTAATGTCTTTATGCGAATAGTATTATGAAAAGAAAACTGATCACATTGTTTTGTTTTTTTTAACAATCAATAAAAAAATAACACTTTGATACACCACCTGAGTATTTTTTGTTTCATTTTTTAATTTAAGAGAAGTTATTTTTAAAAAAATAGATTGAGTATTATTTTTTTTATATGTGATGTATTCTTGTAGATAGATATGTATTACAATTGTATTCACTTAGCATTCATATTTTAATTGATTTATTAACTATTCAAGTTTTTGTTAACAGATGTATCAATGATGCTGTAATCTACATATACCATTGTAACACCATAATAGCTGAAGACAAAAATATTTGTTATAATAAAGGATTCAAATTCAGGCAACTTGAAATACCTTTTAGTAAAATATTTTTCAATTGTAATTTGCTAAATACTTATTTTGTAAATTCTATAAAGTTAATTTGCAAATATCTAACTTTGAACCATTGTTAAACAATAATATATTTTGCTACTTTATAAGATAAAATGCAGGCTCCCAAAGACCGAATATTATTGTCAATAAAAGCAAAATTTGATTACTAACTACCTCTTTTTTTACTTTTTTACCTTATTGTTTGCATTTATTTAGACTTAGTTGTTTTAAAATCTATTTTTTTTTATCATTTCTTTGCACTAAGGCTGATAACAGAATTGTGTGTTTCTGTAATTTCAGTTTATATTTTAATGATATATCCACCATTTTTTGACACTGCTTTTTTATGCAGTAATATATAAGCATGTAAAATTCTTAATACTGTCAAAGCAATAACGAAGACTCCTTTATATATAAGTAATTAGTTTAGATCATGAATGAGGTAAAACAATCAATAATGAGTTACATTAAAAGTGGAATTAGAGTAGAAATTTTATTCAAAAATAATATTTGAGCATTTCTATTTAAGATTTTTTTGCTTTTAATATTGTAGAAGAACTTAAAATGATAGACTAAATATAATAGTAAAAACAATATTGAGGACAGAATTAGTTTTATAATTATTTCAAAATTTAATTTCAGATTTTTTGTCTGTATTTCTTCCTTTTTCTCCTAAAGTAATAATTCTCAATATTATTTTTGTCATATTTTTCTTTTCGTCCTAAAGACTTATGAATACCCCCCCCCCCCACACACACACACACACTTCGGGCTTATTATATAACCTTTTAGTTCTACGTATATTTGACCGAACTATATTTAAAAACCTTTTTTTTTTTTTTATTTATTAAAAACTATTATCTTGGGGTAAATTTAAAAATATTTATAATTGAATTTTACAAAAATATTAAGTTGTATTCAACAACAAAATTTGTTTTAATATAATATAGAATTTAAAAATAAATTTTAATAACAAATAAAAAATAATTTGTAAAAAAAAAAAATATTAAAAAATTATTTACATTTAGCTTTATTTTTTTAGCAATTTTCAAAACAAAAAAAATAATTGAACGACTAAAGTACTTAATAATAAGCTTCATGGAAATGTAAACAAGATACAAATAAATGCAAATATAACTTATTTAAGCAATTGCCGAATAATATTAGTAAATATATAAAGGAAATAAATACTATGAAAAATTAAAATTGAAACAAAACTGTAACTTGAGAATACAACTCATTGTTCGGGGATAAAGAATTTTACTTAGTATATATTCAGCTTTTTTATAATAATTAATGTGAAACCTAATCTCAAAAAAAAGTAGTAATTTATTAATGTTAGATTTAATTTCAGCAAACTGAAATATAGATCAGATTCAATAATTTTCAAATATTTTTTTGCTTGATTAAAATTTATTATGAAGTATTATAACCAACTTCGATTTAACCTTTTAACTGCTAATTATATTATTGGTTGTATGAGGTAAAAATCAAATCTTTTAATTGGCCAACTCACAAACTGAAGACAAAGCCTATTTTTAAAACATATTCGCCTATAATATTAAATTCAACTCAGATACATTTATAAAAAACATATTACTAATTTTTCAGGTTATGAAGAGAACGAAAGTTGTTTCAAAAATAAATTGCTATTTATTTATTCTAAAATATTCAATTTTGGCAACATAAAAGCTATAATATAAACAAAAAGGTCGACTTTTACGTTATAGAAAAGTAAATATTTCTTTAATATTTTTACTAAAATCTTCAATATTTTTCGAAAATAATTTTGTTTTTTTAGTATATTTTTTAAAAAAACTAGTTTAATTTCTGAAATTATATTTTTTTAATACTTAAAATTGCATTCGAAATGAAAATCTCAGCGTTTTTTTTTTTATTTTCTTTGATCAGGCAGTTTCTTTGTTCTTTCCAGCCAATCAGAATGTCTTTTTCGGCTGAGAGCATGCTAAAAACCAATCACAAGTAATGTTCTTTCTTTGTTTAGGTTTAAATGCGTTTTTTTTTATTTTTTACTTGTAAAATAATTCGGAAGAGGGCACCATCTTACAGAACTTTTAAAAACCTATTCAATACCTGTTTAACAAATATTTTAGCATAAGAACTGGCAGAGTTAGAGTGATGTCATATGTCTACGAGGAGCCTCGTAAGAGGCGGGAAAAGGGTAAGATATTAGAAAATATATATTTTTTAAAACACAAGTCAATAAATTTATCTTCTGTAAAACGTTCAATAATATTTTCAATAGCTACATGAGAATTTATTAACCGATCTGAAATTTCTATACTAAGAAAGTCATCAAGCTATAACATCATTTTTTTTCATGCAGTTTTTATAAATGGCTCACAAAATTTACAATGTCATTATCATAAATTTTATTTTACTTTTTGACTTTTATCTATGTAGCACTTAAAATATTAATTTATAATAAATGGCATTCACTTTAATAAGATAGTCTTATATTTGTAAATCCATTTCTCTCAATTTATGAAACAAATTTAATAGGTAACAATATCACCTTTAATATTTTTGAAAAGTATTACTTTATCTTCCTTATTTTCAAATAACTTTAGTTAGCATTAAATATTTCATAAAATTATTTTAAATAATTGAAAAACAATATTCCATAAATTTCACTGTGTAGAAGTGATAATCATTCAAAATCTTGTCAATTTCAATATAATGTTTGTGGAAAATATAATTTTTCAGATGATGCATTTTTTTTGTTTATAGAAGTAAACATAGTTTGTAAAAGATTGTACAATTGATCACAAAATTGTTTTTTTATAATTAAATACTAATGAATCAGAGTGGTTTTAAAAAGATTCCTCTAGTGACTTATGAGTGATGACTCCATCAGTTACCTAGACAATTATATTTGTAAATGGAAATTTTTGTCCCAAAAGATCATATTTTCAAACTGTTATTACAAATTATATATCTGTATGCAACAAAGATTTATTACATAACAGCATTGACTCATCTAACTATAATGTGAATTTTTATTTTTTATAAAATATCACATAATATTTTTTTTTTTGCACTTTGCTCTTTGAGCCATCATTACTAAAGAAAATCGAGTTTACTATATTGTGCAATAATTTATATAAAATTGCAATAATTTCTTCACAAATTATATATTATCACATTTCATGTACTCTTTGAAACATCATTACTAAGGGATATTGAGTTTATTATACTGTGTAATGATTTATATAAAGTTGCAATAATTTTTTCAGAAGTGATATATTACATTAAGTCATTACTAATTTTGTGTGATTTTTCCTGTTTTAACAATTAAGTCATATATTGTATATTATTACTTCATTGAGAAGATTACACAAAAAATTTGATAATTTTGTTATGATTCAAATTTGATAAGAAATTATTAATCTGCTGTACTGAACTAGAACTGTGACAGTTTTAATTATTGTCTATGGCTAAAGCTTCCAACATTAAATTTAGTATTAAAGCATATATACGAATATAAAAATATGATTTATTAAATTCTAAAAAATTAGATTGTAATCAAAACATTAAATGTATTTTATTATCATGGTCAGGAAGAGCAGTTTTATTTCAGAAAATTAACAAATCTTTTTTATTTAACATTTGTTTTTTAAAATGTGAGCAAGTAAATATTAATTTCTAATGAATCTATCAAATTATGCTTTAAACATTGTAAATATTTTTTTACTGGATTGCAATACATTCTAAGTCGCTGTTGGAATCATCTGTTAGCAAATAGCTTTGATTATAATATGCATTATAAATATTAAGGTGAAAAATATATCATTCTGTTTTTAAAAATAAAATACAAAATAAATAAGTAATAATTTATATTCTTGATTTTATATAAGTATTGACAATTTTTGAAAAAATAAGCAGAAACCTTAATAAACTTCACAAAAATCTACTCAAAATATTTTTTCAAAATAACATCATAGTAATAATTGCTTGATGATTTGTGATGATGGTATATTAGATGGGATAATATGTTGAACTATTTCCATCATCTATCAGTAAATGTTGAATGTCTACAAAATTTTAGACTTATTTTAAAGTTTTCAAATACAAACAATTTGTTAGTAATTACATATGTATAGACAATACAGGTTAGTAATGACACAACATTTTGAGTAGTATTATTCATCACTTTTCTTAAGGTGTTGTTTCTGGATTGACCAGTGACAGTATTAGCATAGGAGTCAAATTTCTACCTTTAGATTCTTGAATATTGAATTTAAGGCAAACTCTTTAACCAACTGATCTAATCTGTCTCAGTTGGTTTGAGCATTTGCCATTCGAGAATGTAAAGGTTCAAGTTTGAATCCTATGATAATATTGTCACTGGTTAGGTCAGCTATACCTGAAGAAGAGAGAATAATAATACTACTCAAAACATTGTGTCATGATGGATCTAAGTTGTCTATTTGTATGATATTACTAACAACTTGTTTGTATATGAAAAGTTTAAATAAAGTTTAAAATTTTCTATACATTCAACATTTACTGATTAATGATGGAAATAATTCAACATATAATTACATCTAACATCACACCAAATCTGATACTTCCAAGGAGAAATGTAAGATTATTAAGGTGGAGTTTAAGGGTCATTCAAGTTGCAAATTTTCAATTATCCTGACATCTATGGAATATTTGTGGGGTTAAAATATTACAATTAAATATATGTGGCTTTACAGGTTTTTTTTTTTTTTTTTAAAAATATTAGTGATTTCTCTCAATAGGTGGCAAATTGAATTTTGTAACTTCTCATACAATGTGCCTCATTTGAGAAAATTAAGAAAGATAAAAATAAGTCACGTCCGTCAAGTGTTGTTAGCCAAGAGGTCATCGCAGCCGCTTTGCAAGCACGTGTTGGTTGCAGACGGTTGTGGGTTCGCCTCCCGGCCAATACTATGACATATGGGGAAAAAAAGACACGTCTTTATTTATGTTATCTAGATTTATCTTTTTAAATGTCCCATGATTTTATTTATTTATTTACAAATAAGGCAAATTAAAAAAAAAAAAAAAAAACGATTACTTTTTTATTTTTTTGATAAAACTATCTTTCAAATATTCTTCATAATATTCCTTACATTTTTGTAGCTTTATAAATTTGGAAGCGCTCCAAGGCAACTGGCTAGGAAGTTATTTTAAAGTTACATGTATATACTGCAAAATGATTTGTTAATATTTTCTTATAGAATAGCAATAAATAACAGAAAATATATTACCCAACATGATTGAAGTTGACATCCTTTCAAATTTATTTATATCTAATTCAACATGACACGACCCATTCTTTAATATCTTTTTGAAAAAAAAAAAAATAGCAATAAAATAAATTAGTCTGTTGAATTTGTTAATAATAAATAAATTACTCAAATTAAAATATGTTCTTATAGTATTGCTTAAACACATAAGGAGTCACGAATCGAAAGTAATTAACCATGCATCCGAACATACATTTTAAAGTAATAAATATATAACGGTAAATAAAACACCACTAATACTAAAACAAAGCTAATTTAATATCTTACTGTTATGATTTAGTTTTCTTATAATGATATTTTTTTTAAAACAAAAATGATAAATTTGCATTACCAATGCAATTCTCAAATGGACCCATGTCAAATGTAAAGCAAACTTACCCACTAGTTGTTAAATTGTAATCAAAAATGCTTGCAATTCATTTATAATATTATTATATATTAAAATTTTTATTCTATGAACTTATTTATTCTAATACCCTTTTGTTGCCTTTTAGGAGTATAAAATTCATATGAATTTTTCAAATGCTTTCATCAGCATTTATAGAACTTGTGTCAAGAATCATAACAAAAGAGGCAATATTTTATGATTTATTATTGTGTACATTTTTAAACCTGAATTATCTGCATTTGGTATCTGCTATTAAGGTGTATAACTAACTACTTTTGCCACTCTGTCTGATACACCATCAATCTTCACAATGTTGTTCTTCCACTTTTTATTTATAATGAATTCTACTCCACTTGTATTTCCAATATTTGTGCCTTTATAGTAGAGTATATGTCCACTGTTTAAATCAATTGTCTCTTAACCTTTTCTACTAAGTTCACAACGTCTAATAATGTCCCATTTAATATAAGACAGTTCTTTTAATTCTTGCAATTTTTCTTCACTTGAAATTGATCTGCAGTTGTAGGACCTAAATAAAAAGACACCATCAAATGGCAGCCTGGGTCCCCAATCAGAGGATTCTTAGCACCCTCCACCTTTGGCCACTAACTGCAGCTTTGGTTGGTGACTTTATGGCCTCCTAGGAATTTATTTTTGTCTGTCATGATTGTATATATCTATTGCAAAAATATTTATCATTTACACACAAATTCATTCTGTTTTATCAGGCAACTTAAAAGAAAGTCCATGGTGTTTCTTGATCTTAAACTGAGAGGTAAAAATCCAATAAACTCACCATTCTGGCTAATGCATGTTGGTAAGCAGCCCAAACCATGTCTGTATGCTATATAAATAATCACATAATAATAACAGTGCAATGACAAGAATGTATAGAGTGGACATTAGGAATTTTCCCTGCTTGGTTTCTTTAAGGCCCTCAAGAGGAATCAAAAGACTGAAGTGAAAATTAAAAGACTGAAATGGAGTTGGGCTGAACATATTGCTAGAAGAGATGACAATAAATGGACAATTGAAATCTTAAAGTGGATTCCAAGAAATTATAAAATACCCATAAAGAGACCACATATGAGATAGATGGATAAAATAAGAAAGTGTGCAGGGGTCATGTGGAGAAAACAAACTAAAATTGGAGAAGATGGATTGAACTTGGAGAGACTTTCATCCTGCAGTGGATTGAAAATGATTTATGATAATGATGATGTTTTTAAAATAAATTTCAGGAATATGAAGAAATAATAGCAACTATCAAAATAGTTTTTATTAAAAAAAGATAACTAGAGGAGATTTAAATATATACTATCAAACTATATTCAGCTATCCAAATGTTCCAATATTGATATCTTAATAAATAATGAAAAACTTCATCAATTGAATTATAACACTTTTTATATAAAAAAAATAAAAACAATATTAAATATAGCCTTAGAATATTTTAGATGTAGAACATTCCCTTTAAAAGCAAACGTTATCCTATTAAATGCATAATAAAATTTTTACTTATATTTTTATTTGTGATTGTTCCTAAATGTACTCAAGTGAACATAATAGTGTTTTTTTTTTTGACTAGTCAATCTTCACTATCAATACACTTTGCTAATCTTATTTTCTATTTCTAATGCTATAAATTTAGTATTTCATAAATCTCCATCAATAGATTAAATATATATTTTTTGTGAAGTAAGCTAAGCATTTAATATATATTTTTTCCTCGTGTATCATAGCATCAGCCAGGAAGCGATACTGGGACAACTGCTTGCAAAGCAGCTGTCGCTGACCTCTCTGTGTAAAAAATAAAATGTTTTAGCAGAATAGAAAATGACTTTAAAATGATCCTTAATTTTTATTTGTTTGATGTTTACATAGATCTAGTGTTATTTATTATTGATATATTTAGCAACTAAGTAAATGTTATATACATTTTACAATGAAATAATTTATTCCTGATTCTGACAAAATCTTATTGCAATTCCAATTGACCAGCAGTATTTATCATAATTATAATAACTAAATATAATAAATGTTATAATTGGATATCTGACTTTTAATGTTTATCTTTTATATATATATTATTCATAAAATTCAGTACATAACAATGCACATCATGTCAAATATCTTCCGTATATTATATTCTATTATTTTGCATCATAATTGTAAATTTTAAATTCTTAAAAATATTTATAAATTATTAACGTTTTATGATCTATTTATTCACTTCAAACTTTTTGATTTATTTTAACGCCTTATCCAAATAAATATATACATTTTAATTTTTTAATAATTTGACTTAATTTAATATACTTAAATTATTAAAATATTAAGGATTTTAAACTTCTCCCTCGATAATTTAATATACAAATTAAAAAGCGTATGAAACACTTGAACGAGAAGCTATAAAGGTTCAAAAATTATTGTACGCTAAGTGCTTTTGAGGCCATTTGCCTCATATTCATAGTGGCAATGCGAGATGCAGAATGAGGAAATAGGGCAAGGAAACAAAGCGGTATGCAAAGCATATGCAAATGAGCTAGATAGTCCAATGTTTGGAAATGTCAAAAAAGGTATCCTGTCTATTGATAGCGTTATATTGCAATTAATGAAATATGCTTCTCTGTTTTTCCGCTTGATGTCGTTTTTCTCAATGCCGACTATTTTGGGGTTGGAGGGTTCAAACACATGTCCTGTCTTCCTGGAATGTTCTAAGAATGTTGATAATCAACAAGAACAGCACAACATAGATACACCTATAATAGAGCAAAGAAAAATAACGATAACTCATCAACATTCTCAGAACATTCCAGCAAGACAGGACATGTGTTTGAATCCTCCAACCCCAAAATAGTCAGCATTGAGAAAAACGACATCAAGCGGAAAATCAGAGAAGCATATTTCATTAATGGCAATAATAATGCTATCAATAGACAGGATACCTGCTTTGACAACTCCAAACATTGGACTATCTAGCTCATTTGCATATGCTTTGCATACCACTTTGTTTCCTTGCCCTATTTCCTTGTTCTGCATCTCACATTGCCGGTATGAATATGAGGTAAATGGCCTCGAAAGCGCTTAGTGTATAATAATTTTTGAATCTTTATAGCTTTTCATTCAAGTGTTTCATACACGCGTTTTAATTTGTATATTAAATTATTAAACTAAATTATCTTTATTATTTATATATTTATTCTTGTAAGTTATTTGCATATAATCTACAAGTTAGTTTAAATTAACTTATATTTAAACTTTATCTTCTTTTAACTGCCAACTCGAGTACCTGAATAAACTTTTAAAATTTAAATTTATTTTAATATATTTTGTATAGTAACTCTATCTTTTTTAATTTTTATATAAGAATAACATTTTTTTTTTCTTTAAATTTTATTAGTTATCTTTATATCAATAAATTTTATAAAAGCACTGTTTTAAGCATACATTTTTTTTTTCAATTAGATTTAATATTATTAATTAGAATAGCTTTAATTTTTCTTTCTCTTTTATTATTAATAAACTGATCTTCTTTAATGTTATCTTTTTCAAACTACATGTAACTTTTTTTTATCATATTTATATTGCATTAATCTTTTGTAAATTGAATTTTTTTGTTTCACTTATGAAATTAGTATTACTGCTTTTAATTTGAAATTTTCTGCATTTAAATTTATATATCCCATTTATGAACTTATTTAAATTTTCTTTATAATTTTAATATATTTATTATTTAATTTGTTAATTATTAATATATTTTTATTACTGTAAATTTATTATATTAATATTGTTTTATTTATTTTATTTACAATTTGTTTATATTATTAACTATGATGCTATTTTACATTTTATTTATATATTATATTTTGAATTACAAATGGTAAACTAACTCAACCCACATCATTAGTCATTTGCCTTTTATTGTATATTTATTTATATAAATTTTAAAAAAATATGTGGCAGTATAGTGCTTAATTAATATATTTATTCATATATATTTAACTTTTTAATATAAATTATGAAGATTATCAATATTTTTTTTTTTTATTAATTTTGCTTTCTACCAACTTTATGCTCTTTTTAGTAATTATTATTTATAAGTTTTCCCAATATTAAATCTATTTGTTTATCGTTATTTCATACGCTTTTCCATTATTAAGTCTATTTATTTATGCTAGTCCTCTTTAGAAATCTGAACACTAATTTATAGCTCTATATACTTTTGAATTTATAGTATTAATTTTATATTTATTGTCTATATTTTGTACATTTTTGTGCATGTTACTTTATGATATATAGGTATCTCTAAAGTATATTTGCCATTTATAAAAAATTTAATCAACATAATATATCTTAATTTATTATTTTCTTTTTTTGTCTATTGTAAATTTAATATTTCAGTCTCATTTTTTTTTTTTTCTATGAAAAAAAGTTATCCTCACTTCTTATTAAATATTAGTAAATGGTCAGCCATATACTTTTTCATTAAAATTGGACCATTTTAATTTTTTATCATTATAACTTATAATTCTTATATATAATAATCAATAAAGTAAGTCATATATAGCATATTATTGCTTTTATGAGCTATTGGTGTGCTTCCTATATTTATTAATTCTTATATATATATATATATATATATATATAAGAATATATATAAATATATATATATATATATATATATATATATTCTGCCCTTGTCATTGTGTGTAGCTCCACTACACATCAGGCCAATCACGTTGAGGGCCATAATCTAACCGCCCCGTTCCCGCATCTCCACTTCCCCCAAATAAATATAATATAGTGAATATCACCTAACCGGGTTCTAGCTCTAATAATTAATGAAATATTCAAGTTTCTTAAAATTAACTTAGGTTCTGTTTTAAACTAACTCAAATAAATATTCAGGAATTCATGAGACTAGAAGTGGAAATACGGGTGACAAGGTGGATTACATTGAGACAATATCCCACAGGATACCACCTCAATGGCATAAGAACACTATCCCCCCTTATACTACTATTACACATAATAACTACATAGTATTCTTATGACTTCCGCAACTTCTAATCACTAAGACTCATTTAACAATTAAAGTATTAATCTTTTATCTCTAATAATAATAATAGTAATCATCTAGCTCAAATGAAATCATCTCAGGTTCTTAAATTTATTCATATGTTAATAAACATATGATAGCAAAATATGATAAGGGATTTTATGTCATAATCTACTACTCTGCAATTAGATTAATAATAAAACAATAATAATCACAATCTTCATTGCTTAATCCAACTAGTACAGCTTTTCTTTCATCGCAAATTTATAACCGTAATAAATTAGTTAATAATCTAATATCCCCTTTTTTATCTTTAAGTAATAAAATAAATTAATAAGTGGCAGTGTTTAGATAATCTGATAAATAAAGCAAGTGGCAACTAATAGCATATAATTTAGCAAAATATTATGATAATGGATTGATGACCAGTAACGCAATGCAATTTTATAATTATTTAATTATAAGAACATCAATAGATATTTAAGATTAAACATACTTCTCTATTTATCTTTTGTGCAAACAATCATATACTTAGTTTAATGGTTGTGAACATACCCTGTGAATTCATGTAATGATGTAGAGAAAACAAAACTCAGACACAAGTTTTAATAAACAAATTTTAAAATTTTATTAACATCAATAAAAAATAAATAAAACAAACAAATCCATCTACATCTATTTACAAGGGATATCCTCATTTTTCTTTACACTACAATAGCTGAATTATACACATTTATATTTCTTTTATCGTTAATTAAACTTATTATGTCTTTTAAAAGTTATTTATTTATTCCTCATTAGGTTTATCATATCACTTATTTTAACTATTTTATGGGTAATACCATTCTTTACCTTTTAATATTAAAGTTACTGTATTATAAATTATTTATGTGGATAAACATCATTTATAACATCATAATTTTACAATCAATATGGTTTTAAAAAGAAAATTACATTTTCTTGTAACTTTATATAAGTCACTCCGCATATTATTCAAATATTATTATTACTTTTAACGTTTGTTCTCCAATGCTCGTAAACTATAATACATTTATTTCATAAGCCATACTCATGTATAATACTATAACACGGGTTTAATTATCACCTGTTACAGTTTCACATATACTATAATTATCGAATGTTATTGTATTTTTTAAATATGCAATACTTATATTTTTTAAAATATAATTAACAATAAGAAAACGTGAAATTATATTTAATATTTTTGTATATTTCTATTTGGATATACTTTTATAAAATTATAGTTCATTTCTTAAAAGGAATTAACATAATTCTCTAACTCCTTCCCTTCTTAGGATATCTGCATCTTTCTTTCAATAATTATAATCTACTCTTCGTTAACACTTAACTATTCTTATTCCAAATAATAGCATGACATACATTCTAAAATATCTATTGTTTCCCTTTTAATAGACTTATCACATAATGATGTAGTTGCAAGAAATACAGATAAAGATAGCGAAAGATGTATAAGATATCGGGAAAATAGATATGTAACTTATGCAATATACTTCAAAAATGTATGGAACAGTGTGAATAGGTCCGACATTCATTGTCAAATAACCTTGGTGATAAGCATGATGTGGCAGCTATTTACTCAGCTTTACCAAACATCTAGTACGACTCATAAGAAATATTTAAATACCACTGTCCAAGACAACATGTGTACCAGTCATAGGGCTTTGTTAACTACGCTGATTAACATCTAAAACTACCTATTATTTCATTCCCTGTAGCATCCTAGTTTTTAATACAACCTCTTGGTTTCCGAATCACCACGTACTACCAAGTCACTACCCAAACTATCTCTCGAGATTTTTACTATATCCAACATCGATAAAATACTAACTACTTTTAAAAACAATAAACAAAATTTGCTAATATAAAAACATTTCCCTATTCCATAAGAACAATTTGTCTTGCTTTATTACACTGTAGGTTCAACATCTACGTTTTGTTAAAATAACATTTAAATATCCCAATCGGAAAATTAACAGAAAATATCACATAACCATTGGTTATATTGAACTATATTAATAACACATAAAATGATTATCGTATGCATATCTTTAAAAAATCTAATCACATCTCAAAGTGTTTTAGAGTGTTGTTTTCAAAAATGCATTTTACAACAATAATAACAATAAAACTTTTGCGCTACATTCATTCGATTCTCAGCTGATCTAAATAAATAAAACATACATTATATATCATTAATAATTATAAATGTTACCAAAAACAATCTTTATCTTCCTATCAGAGTTCGTAGTAGGTTTCTTTCTCTTCAAGCATCGCAAATATACAAATTTCCACATACATACAATTTTATTTTAAAATTCAAAATCAAAACATATTATTTCATATAATGTTATATCACAAATTAATGTATTTTGTTTTCCCTATCACTATTTAAAACTTAATGTTTAACTTAGATTAGTAAAGAAAATAATTCAAACCATAATCACATATTTTTCTGATGGTAAATCTTGGTTAGTCCCATAATATTTATTATTTCTTCTTTTGTCCGAATGTTTTCCTTTATGCTTATTAAAGTTTTAAATAAATTATTTCATTTAATAAACTGTTTAGATGATCTTTAGTTTTAGTGTTTAATCCAAAATTATTAGAAAACATTTTATTTAGTTATCCCACGAAGCTTTTTAATGTTCTGGTGAATATTACCTCGGCACGTTGATGCATCTTTATTTCTAGTTAAACTAGAAATTATTTACTAATTACGGTACCAATTGCGTTTTCCATGGATGCAATATTTTATATTTTCTTCTGTTAAATTTTTTTTTTTCTTTAGGCAAGTGTTTTCCTTGGTAAACTTCACTTTCATTCATTATTATTTTATATACACTACTTTCGATCTTTAACTATTTTCTAGAGTATTTTCTCAAGTCATCTTAAAGAAAGCATTTCAAACTATTTCAATATTAAAATTTCTTTTGTCCATTTATTCTTATATGAATAATACTTTAATATTTTATTTAAATTTTTTGTTTAGAAGCTTGTGTTGCATTGTACAGAAACAAAAAAGTTGTTCGAGACCAGGGGACTTGTTTTTCAACGGAGCCTATTATTGAGTGCCCAATTGGATGTGACAGATTAGCTACAGAAACAAAAAGTCGTCATTTCCATTGTTTGCATTTATTGAATTTCTTGAAATAGCATCTCCAAGGATTCTTTAAATTGTGCAAGCTCATTTTCCAATTTAGCTATATGTTCTAATACATTAAAAAGTTCTTGTAATTTGGCTTGCATTATTTGACTATTTTGATCATAAACATTAAGTAAAACTTGTTCTATAACAGTGCAACTTCTTGATACCTCTGCTCTGGAGTCAACACATTTTTGTTCTCCCCCATTTATACAATTAGTTGGCATGATTTTAGTTGTCTGCCAAGATTTATTTTTTATTGGTCAATCCCTACTTGGATTTATAAACAATTTCTAAAGTTTTAAAATCATGACATAATAGACTTAAATGTTAACTAATTATTATTTTTAAATCAATTATTATCTATTACAATTTAACTACCTTTAAAACAATTTTGAAACAATAATTAATAAAGGTGTATACTACTTATTTTTATTATGATGTGTGACAATTCCATCCACTTCTATAATATACTATTTAAATATTTTAATTATTAGTATTAATTTAAACCAGTGCTTATACATAGAATATTTCAGACAGTCACATAGTCATTTCCGGTGTTTAGTCTAATTTTATCTGTCTTAATAAATTTGCTACTTATATTATATAAAATAATTATATAAAATTTTGAAAAACAATTTAGAAAAATATAGAATTAGATACAATTCTCACCATCACAATATTTATTATTAAATATATCATATTAATCTTTTACTGCTTAATATAATCTATAATTTTAAATACTATATAATATTAATTTTAAATTTTTTTTAGTAATTGACCATTTATAACCATCATTGACCTATAGAAAAGGGCACAATATATATATATATATATATATATATATATATATATATATATATATATATATATATATATATATATATATATATATATATATATATATATATATATATATATATATATATTGTACCCTGCCAATAAGAGGACAAGCCCTAAAAGATATGACAAGTCCCTACATTTGGCTATAATATGACTTTATCTTGGTACTATTTAATACTCTTATTTCCAAACTATATTTAGTTAATATTAGTAATTGTGAGACCCACTTATCTTATTAATAAAATTAAATATCCTTTAACATTATATAAATATTGAAGTATTCATCCTATGGCATAAGAATACTTAGACACTCCTTATGCAGTATCTAAATATTCCCATGACTAACAATAATATTTACATAAAAAGAATAAAACATCTATAATTATTAAATTTAAGTTAACCTACTTAATATAATGTATTATCATTTCATTGTATATTGATCTTTTATTATTATTACTTTTACTTATAACACTCTATTCATATACACCTTAATGCAACAAATTTTCTTAAGAAACTACTTTATTATCATTAAAAATAACCATAATAACAATATTTTTCTAAGGAGATCTCAGGGTTATCATTGATTTTAATTAGCTATTTATACCACCTATAAAATATCAAGAGGGATTTTACTTAACTCTATAGGTAATGTGTCATTTCAGGGATGACTTATAACATTTATCTATAATTAAAACTATATTATTACTTTATATTTATGTTGTCTACTATTGAATAATAAATCACTCTTGTTATTTAAATTGTAATAATCATTTAGAACTTTAAATAAAAACTAATTCCTAATATAATTTTCTAATAATAAACATACTTTACTACATTTAGCAATGACTGATATGAACAAGGCAATTTGCAATAATTTAAGATTCAATTTAAGAAATATTTACAAAGTTAATTGTGATATAATATCTTATACAGGTTCAAATTCTCTTCCAAATTTTAAATAATATTTTTGGTTATAGGGAATATTATAATTCATATTCTCTGGTGATTGTGTAGTGATGATGATTCCCACAAAAGAAATGCAACTTTAGACACTTAGTTTCACTTTTAAAACATTAATTTTAATAACACCTTAATTACAAATTTTCAATAATGCAATAGAATTAATAACTGAATTAACATAAAACTATGAAAAAATCTATACAACAATATAATATAATAATATATGTAAAAGAATTAAACATTTATATTCACCTTACTTGCTATGCGTTATTCAAAATAAAATTTCTTGATAATACAATCAAATGTTAAGTGATATTTAATTTTAACATAATACACCATACACTCCTTAATTTACACTTCATAATGGACTTTAACATATAATTTATTTTATCACCTCTTGCTTACAGTTTCAACTGTCCAGAAGTCATCATCACAGT
This sequence comes from Epiperipatus broadwayi, assembly GCA_028023455.1. Classification (NCBI taxonomy): domain Eukaryota; kingdom Metazoa; phylum Onychophora; class Udeonychophora; order Euonychophora; family Peripatidae; genus Epiperipatus; species Epiperipatus broadwayi. The sequence goes on along the minus strand of JAQFVV010006361.1, from coordinate 151,114 downwards.
TCCTATAAACTACATTTCTCCTTCAGTTTTTAGGAAATAAGCTAAGCATTTAGCATAATTTTCAATTACCAAAATGTGTAAAAAATAAAAAATTTTAGGTTTATGAGAACTCTGATGATGACTGCTGGACAGTTGAAACTATAAGCAAGAGAAGATAAAATAAATCATATATTAAAAATGCAATGTGAAGTATAAATTAATGAGTATATGGTATATTACATTATATATAATACAACAATGCAAATAAGAAGTGGAAGGAAATTTTAATATTTAATTTTGTTACTTGTACTATCCAATAATGTATATATTAAACAATCAATCCTTTTTTCTTCATTAATTACCCTTCGTAGATTGCGATGAGAACAAAAAAATTAAAAAATATGCATTGATATTTTATTCTCAGCTAAAATAATTTTATTATAATATTATGACATATTATGTTTTATCTGTGTTTATTTTATGATATTCACCATTTGATCTCTCTCTCTCTTTACCTTACACTTAATTTTCTTATGGGTTTCTTACTCAACAATATCATAAAACTACAACAAATAACTTTTCTCATTTGTCCTGTCTAATACGATTATTTATCTCTTCCTGTACCAATATTCATTTACCATTTAGAATATTAAGCTGAATGTGAATAAACCATTCGTTGGTGCATACTTCATGAAATAAAAAGAATATTTATCTTTATCTTATCTAATAACTTAAGTGACCACATATGAAATGCATAGATGAAATAAGAAAATGTGTGGGAATGATGTGAGGAAGAGACGTTAGAGATCGGAGAAGATGAATCATCCTGCAGTGGATTGATAATAGTTGACAATGATAATGATATATATAAATATTAAAAAGTACTTGCAGTATGATAAACAATATTTATTGTATTATAATCTGGCTTATTATGCAGAAAAATATAACATAGTTCATATCTTCACTGTTTTGTAAAAGTTAAAATATAAAAAAAAAAGATTTACTATAATGTCTTTACATCTGAAAAAAAAATTGTAATTAAAAATTGTATTACTTTCAATAATTTATCATAATTTTATCAATTTAAAATTTATTACTGATTGTAATTTAAAATAAATTATTCAATATATTAAGTGGGGGGGGGTTCAAACTCAAGTTTTCTATCTGATAAGTTTATTTGCAGTTTTTATGTTTAAAAATAAATATTATTTAATTATAAAATGTGGGCAGATTAAAATGAATATGCACAGGAACAATTTTATAAGAACAATATTTTTAATATCAAAATTGAGGAGAATAATGAGGTTAAATTAGTTAGTCGGTCTATTATATTTGATAAAGTTTAATAAACAATATATATATATATATAGTAATCTCTCATTATTCATGACATTTAATTTTATGTCTTATCATACATACTGAAATTCATGGATAAAAGTGAATTGTATTACATACATACTGTATATGCACTAAAAATTAATTAATTAAAATGTAGAAATATAAGGGTTTTTTTTTTTAAATAATAAATAACTAAAACTTTGCTATGAAAATATTATATATACTCGTGCATTCCATAATGTCAAGATTTTTTTTTTAAAAAAATGCAAAAGAAGAATTAATTTTAATTCAAATTTCAGTACCAAAATGCATACATTATAATAAAAGTTTTATGGAGAATATATCATGGCCTAAATAAAAAATTAAAAGTGGTAATTTCTGTTTATGAGAAATATATCTTATTGGAAGATAAATTTAATAAAATTTGCTAACTTTCTCTTTATATATATATAATAATAATGTAAAAATATTGAAAAAGTAACAATAAAAGGAAAATAAAGGAAGCTATGCTAATATACAAATACAAACATGACTTAATTAACAGACAGGCAGCAAATCTTAAGATCATGCAATTGTGGAAAGGTTAGCCTTTAAAGCATTTGTTGACAAAGACGAGGATAGTCAAAAGTGCTCCTAAGTGAATAAAAATTTTAAAGTTATACTTTACATATATCTAATTACTGTATTTATAAATATTCAATTATAAAATTACACACACACACACATATATATATATATATAATAAATTATAAAATTACACACACACAACATATATATATATATTCGTGTTGAATAATATATGTATGGGTGTAATACAATATTTTGTTCAAATTTATATTCTCCCTGTCCACGTTTTCAATCACTCACGTGTGATTACAAAAAAAAAAAAAAAAACATTATATAAATGAAATTAGAAAATAATAAAAATATTTTATTTTCCAACTTGGTAATGTTTTTTTAGTTTTTAACGATAAAATTATATGTAATAAAAAGAAGCTGAATAATTCCTTTTTTTAAAACACTAAAAAATTGTTCATTAGAAAAATTACATAATAAAAGTGACAGAATAAAATACAATCTACTTTAAATATTAATCTATCACAACATAAAGTAATCAATCCATCTTAAATGAGGATTTTTTTTAGATCTTTCACAATCTATTGGAATCAAAATTAAAGCTACAACAATCCGTCTGTTACCATCTATTCTAGCAATATGTCCATTCCAGATTCATATCATACCATCATTTTTCAATGATATCAGTAATACCTATTTGTTCTCTTATTCTATATTTTATTTTTCATTCATTTTATATTATTCCAAATCACTGCACATTCTTTATTGTTTTATAAATCTCTCTCAGTATTTCAGATGTGATCTGCTATGTTAAAACAACTTTGCTTTTTAGGTTAATTAGAATCCAAAGTTGACATGTTGTAATTATTTTGCTAAAGATTTTATATGGAACTGATAGGAAATTTATAGATTTATAATTTCTGATGTCTTTTTATGACCTTCCTTAAATATTAATATTACTAGGCTTTTCTTGCAACCATAAGGAACACCTTTAACATTAAAACATTTGTTTTATTGTTTTTTGTTGATAATTTATGTTTCATCACATGCTTCATTTAAAACACCAATAATATTCAATCATTAGCTGGAGATTTACCTTTTTTCATGGATTTAATTGTATTTCTCTCCTCTTTATTTAAGATGCTTAGCAATTCAGAATTTGTAGTAATTGTAAAAGTTAATTTGTCTTTTATTACTGTATAACTGAACTCTTCAACACATTCCTTGATGTTATTTCTCTTTTTAGTGATAGTTCCATCTTTATTTCTTATTACTGAAAGAACATTCCTTGCAATATTAAGATATTTTATATATTTGACATTTTTATTATTTTCTATAGTTTTCCTTGCTAATTGCCTATTATATTTTCTTATATCATTATTAATTTCTTTTTTTTTTTATTATTTTAGAAAACTCTAAATATTCATTTTTCTTAAATAATCATTTTAAATATTTTTATTTTCCTTCTTTTTTTCAGATATTGATTTGTCTCAGTAGAAAATATACTGACAAATTGCTGTTTTTTTGAGGTTAGCTATCTTTTTTGCAATTCTTATGTATCAGTTGTCTTCTTATTTGTTTTAGTCAAGGCTGAATTATCCTCAAATTCTGCAAATACTTTAAATGATTTGCAAGTTCTAGTTTAAATTCACTGGAACATGTTTGAAAGTTGAAAATATCATTATTAATACTAATTTTTTAAATATTTCAAGTCTTTCTAGATTTGCAATAACAGATACTTTTCATTTCAGTAATAAATGATAATTTTATGTTAAATCTATTAAGAATATTAGAATCTCATTATATTTTTCTGTTAGTTAAAATATAATACAATTCTTTTTGATCTGTATTTGGATACTGCCATGTCTATTTCATTTTAACATTATTCTCAAAAAAGGAATTCATAATGAGCCTTTTCTTAATTTCATCCCTATAAGCAAATACAACCACAACATTTCCATATTTCAATCATTTACCAATTCTAGTACTAAAGATTCCCATGGCAATTTTAAGATTTCACTTGATCTAATCAAAAGTATTCTGTGCATTGATACAAAATTCTCTATTTTATGATAATGAGACTGTTTGAGCATTTTTTTATTATTACTAAATAACTAATCTTACCACTCTATCCGATACTCCATCAGTGTTCACAATGGTGTTCTTCTATTTTTTTTATTTTTAATGAATCCCAATGCATTTGTGCCTTTTAAATAAATATATGACCCCTTTTTAATTCAATTATATTTTCAATTTTTTTTCTAACTTTACAAATTCTAACAATGTCCCATTTTCTTTTTCTAACTATTGCATATCTTTATTTACTTATATGTAGTTATAAATATCTAAATAAAAGATCATTATTGAATAGCAGCATGCATCTGCAATTAGAGATCTCTTAGCATTCTCTATTTTGAGGCACAAATTATGGTGATTGTTCTGTGCCATGATTGCAAATATGTAAAAAAAAGAGGTCATTAATATATATATATATTCTGGCCTCAAATTCACTCATCTGATATTTCTGTTGAACACTATCAAAAAACTGAAAAAAAAAAGTCTATGATATTTTTAATCTTCCATTAAAAGATAAAAAGCCCATAAACTATCCTTGCTAATTGATGCATGTTCATATAATATACAATAACAAAAAATTATGAGGTAAACATTTGGAATTTGCCCTTATCGGTTTGTCTTTACTTACCGATAATTTTTGTGGCCATTTTCTAATATCTAATATTTGGTTAGTCTGAATAATAATGTGATTTAGTAATTAAATGTAAACCTTGTGTATTTTTTTCGAAATCAGCAATTTTCATTAAGAAATTTTGATTATTTATTTATTGTCTCAGGGTTTTCTTTTAAAATGTTTGCATGTTTATATGAATTATTGATTATAATTTAACAAAATTAAGAGTCTGAATTTATTCACTAAAATGTAATTAAAATTTTACTTTTACTTGATATATAACATTGAATAAGAAATAATGAGCTTTATGTAAGCAATTTGAATAAATTAAACATTTATTTTATTATTTTATTCTTTCTCCCATCTCATTGAAATAGATTTATTGGATCAATGGGTTTAAAAATATTTAATTGGATATTTATTTATTTTTATAGCACTCATTACGGATTATAACTTATAAAGATGCGCAATAAAACGAAAATTGTATTTGTTTTCATTTTTTGCAAAATATATTCCTATTTATCTAAACTAATACTCTTTTCTTCCGCCAATTATTCTATTTTATTAAGAAATATCAACAATTGTTTCAGAATATGTTTACTATAGTGAGTGCTGAATTAACTTTACCACTGGAAAGTCTAATATTAAAGAATACTTACAAAATTGCGTCTTACTTCTGTTATGTATTTAGATTATTCGTTTCTGTTAATTAAAATATCTGGATTATATTTATTATTTAATGAAGTATTTTTGCTTCTCATAATGCTGCTAAAAATAGTATACTCTATAGATGAGCTATGATGAGATTTATTAATATATTTTGAGTTATAAAAATAAACCTGTTACTTTCAAAAAAAATATTAATTTAATAGTTTGAATAGTTCACAACGAATTTGTTTATAAACTATAACAATGTTTTGCATCATATCCTGTTCCAATTTTACAATTCCACGTTGACAAATTTTGATGCAAAATGTTTTTTTTTTTGTTTTTTTTTACCAAAGTCAAAATATGCATTAAAACCATTTCATAGATTATATGAAAAATGTTACTTTTGTCACATAATGCACTTTTTGCTATTCTCCCAGCACTTTATTTTAAATATTTGACTAATTTTTAAGTCAAAGAAAAATGTAATAACAGTTTTAACATAAATATTAATTTTAAATAGTATACTATTTAAGATAGTCATACAATTCAATCATATGCGTCAAGCGTTGGTGGCCTAGCGGTTAGCATAGCTGCCTTCCAAGCAACTGGCCCGGGGTTAGCGCATTTGATATATATAAAAAAATTCAAGCATATACATGAGAACTGTTTATAGCGTTGTCCAATTTTTTCAGTGAATAAAATTATAGATGAAGATGTATAATTTTATGATAATCATTCATTAAAAAACATTGATTTTTGCAAGCACTTTATAAGCAAAGGTCTTTCTGTTTTAAAAATATTGTTATTGGGATTATAAAACTTATATACCATTAATGATTTTATTTTACATGAATTGTTATTAAAATAAACTTTAGTTCCATTCAAGTTTAAATTATATTAGAGATAGTTGTTTCATTTTTAAAATTAAATCTCGTTTTCGAAAAATTACCTGGAAGTTATTCATTCTATAATAATTACAATTTTTTTGACGTAGTAAAACTTACTCTGCTTCTATTACATTTTCTTTTATTAATTTACTGAGCCCAGTAGCAGTTCTGATGTGAGAAAAAGTTGGAGACAGCAACCGTCTCTAATTTTGCTATTTTCCACTAGAAGCAATAAATAATATACAATTATAAATAATTTTTAAAATATAAAAAAATGCAAACGTTTTAATACGAATACAGATATTATTATATAACTAAGCAAATATTAAAAATGTTTAATATTATGTAAAAAAATATAAACAACAATTAAATATCTATATATTTTAAACATTTATTTAAAATATAATAAATTAATAAATGTTTCACAATTTAAAAAACAGAAATAGTTTTTTATTATTTTAAATTAAATTGTGAGCAATTTTGTTTATCATTTTTTAAATATGGTTTCTCTTGTGATAAGTTTTTATATACATTAAAAATGTTTATCATGTATTGGGCATATTATAATTATGGAATATTTTTATATATTCATAAGTTTAATAAATATCCATAGTTATAATTATCTGTAATTTAAAAAAAAATTAGTAAATAAAATAAAAATTAATATTTTTTCCATTTAATTTATATTCATAATATTATATAGTATATATGCACATATATATGTCAATGTATTGACATTTCAACATGTGTATACATATTTACATATCCTGTATATATATATATATATATATATATATATATATATATATATATATATATATATATATATATTGTGAATGTCAAATTGATGATCCAGGTATATATATATATATATATATATATATATATATATATATATATATATATATATATATATATATATATATATATATATAAATAAACAATTCAGTACAATATAAGTTTAACTAAATAGGATTGATATTATTTTATATATTTCATATATGAATGCAGTCACCATAGTAACATTATTATATACAGTTCAATGTTTTTTGTGTTGAGTATATGTGTTTATAAATTAATTTTAAAAAAAAATATTATTATAAAAAAAAATATAGATATGTGTAAATTACTGATGTTTATCAATAATTTAAAAGGTTATTATATCAATTTTGTATTTTGGTTTGTAAAATAATAAAAAAATTGTAATCGAATTTGGATTTAATCTTCATGTATCTTTTTATCCGAACTTACCCATAACCGCGCCAAAACAACTATAAGAAAATTGATAGAATTGAGTTTTAATTGAGTAATTTTGTGTGGTCGTCAAGATACGAAAAATGTCAGAAAGAGAACATATAAAAAGGACGCGACAGAATATAAGAGGACTCTTTATCATTTTGCAATAGTAAAGGATAGATCTATTTTCTGTGTCTTAACAAATAAATTTTTTCAATATTTTTTTTTTTGTGTGTAAAACTATAAAACATGGAAAAATAGTGGAATTATCTGCCCGTTCAATCATTCAGCGGGCAGTTGAAAGGCCTCGGGGAAGCGACAGCAAAGTAAAAAAAAAAAACCTATGAAGTAAAAAAAAAAAAATGCTTTATAAAAAAAAAAAAAAATGGATTTGCATAAACATCGTCTCACGATTAAAGGAACAGGAACCCACTGGATCAATTCACATCATAAAAGGGATAATCAAAGTGCACTCACCTCTTCGGATAAAAAAAAGGAAAAAAAAAAAGAAAACTTTTAGTGAAGTATTGTAAAGTTTACGATTATTATTTCTGACGGAGAAACTTCTCTTTACACTATAACTGAAGTCAATCGATAGACCAATAAATAGTGAACGAACAGACTTATATATATATATGGTATGATTTTTTTTATATAAAATGTAAGTGTGTTAATTTTTTTATATGTAATAAAAAGGAAATAATTTTTTTTTAATTATCTCTAAAAGTAATATAATTTATTAAATGAAAATGATCGGAAAGACTCAAATATATTTATTATTTCATATTCATTTATCCGTAATTATTTTGATAAACAAATAGATTTTGATACCCTCCTATTTCACATTTTGGTATCGGTTATATGTAAAATTTTCTTTTTTTAGTAAAATATCTAAGAATCTTTCCCGTCATTTACTCATTCATATTTTTTTTTTTTTGTCGTTATCGTTATTGCAACACATATATAGAGATACACATAGCAATTTGATCATTTTATTTAGTCAACCAATCTAAAAATATAAAGTCATTTCGGATGTATTTTATCATTAATATTGCCAATTTTCTTTTCTATAATCTAATAAATTGAGTTAATTTAAATATCAAGACTAGTTTAATTATTTTGTTTTATTTGGATTGCGTAAGACGGCATAGCTACTTAAGTAACAGGATTCAAACTCAGCTTGGTAAGCGAATTGGAATATAAGATAAGGTATGTTTTGCTTATTAGTATTTTATTTTGTTTCTATATGAATTTCATATTTATATTTGCATTCGAATATTATATATACATATTATCATTTATCTTAGTTAATATTACAAAGTCAATCATTTCATGTTTGTCTGATTCCGTCATAAAAATCTAAATAGATTATACTTTATCGTTTGGTTCAGAATAATTCGTCTTGGATATTTTCTTAAACTCCTATAAAATGAAGAGAATAAACTTCATTGACCGATTTAATTGAATATTGTTTTGATTTGGATAAATATCAATTATAACCATATGTTGCCAGTCAATTTTTATTCAATTGTTTAAAATTTCAAACAAGTTGTATTAATACTCGCAGGTGAATAAACATCCAATAGAAGCTCGATATATCTTTTATGTAATGTGGTTGGACATTGTAAAGTTAGAGATGAGCTAATAGAGTGTTGATATTAAACTCCAGTGAAGTATTCTATTTTAAAACCTAAACGAAGCACTAATTAAGCATCATTTTATTGGAAGATATTTGTGAATTATTTATAAATTATTTTGTAGCTTCTTAGTAAACCATCGACGTCTATTAATTTGTTTAAACATTTAAGTGAGCGCATAAATTTTCAAAGTGTTTATAAAATTATAATAAAACCAGTTGATATCCACAGAAAATTATTAATTAGAGATTGAAGTAGAAAGAATTGTATATCGCTTATTGACACGAGTGTTTATCTTTCTATTTAGCGTTTATTAAAATAGATATATGTATATTTGGGTTCAAGTATTATTTTGTTTTGTTATTTAAATAGTGTCTATATGTAAACAAATGTTTTGTAAAGTACTATTACAGGTACTTAGAAGCTTATCCATTAAGTTAAAAAGGCAGTATCTTTAAATAATAAAGTAGATTTAAATTACTATAACAGTAACAGGCTAATAAAAAAAATATATATATATATATATATATATATATATATATATATATATATATATATATATATATATATATATATATATATATATATATATATATATATATATATTGGAATCTATGTTAGTTATTAATTGGACTTGGTTTTGATTAGATTGCCAATCAAGTGGTTAGCCTAATCTTATATTATTGTTTAGGGCAATAGTAGTTGGTTTCCCTGCTCTTTGCAATTTATGTTGTAATTGTGACGGATTTGTTGATGTCTGGAGCAGATAGTCTCATTATTTCTTCATTTCACATATAACTTAAGTAAATTAAACTTTAAGAGAGATTATTTGTGCTTTGTGATGGTTTATTACATAACGGCGACCCGATTGAGCTAGACCAGATTAATTTAAATTAGATTTTTAGATTTTTTTTATCAGATCAGATTGATCATCCTAACCATCACCTTCATCCATCAATTCAATCAGTTACAAATTGGCACCAATATTTTGGGCCTTCTTTCTTCGATTTAAATGGAATACAGCATTCAACAACTCCGACGGTTACAATATATATATATATATATATATATATATATATATATGTGTGTGTGTGTGTGTGTGTTAAAACACATAACAAAGTACACTATTATCTGTGATATTGGACGTTAAATTGCATGTAAAGGAGTAGTTTACATAATCACCATCATCATCATCTAATGCCTTGAATCATATAAGAAAGATTAATTATGCTCTTTTAAAAAGTAACAGATTTGTTTTCAACGACAATAAAAAATTTTGAACACTTTATTTATTTTGTAGTATTATTTAGTAATTTGTCACAAAGATTATAATTGTCTTAGAATAGATATAGATTTGCTTGTTTTTATAAAGCGAATTAGAAATTCCAAATAAAGCAGAAAATAAAAGTTTATATAAAAATCTTTTATTTTAGTTAATGCAGAAATTATAGTCTAATGCTGGCATTTATTAGGAAGAGAGATTTATAGTTTTTATGCTGACTATTTAATCCAGTATATATTGCAATATTAGTTTCACATATAGAAGAAAATGTTTGGATTTATTATTTACGCTTCATTTATTTTACTAAAGATTACTATAATAAAAGTTGTGATTGATTTATAGCTAAAGTTTATTGGCATTTTGAGTGTTTTTTGAAATGATTAGTTTTGGGTTGTAAAATTAAAGTTTAATATACATGTTTGTTTAATGATTATATCATCACATTTTAAGGATTTTTTGAATTACTGTTAGTTTGTTTTATGTATTACATTATTATGATTAACATTCTCACACTCATAAAAATGGTTTTGGAGGTTAAAATCCATTTAAAAAGCTGGTTTGAAGTAAAATAGAATTTCAGTTCACTTCAACAAAAAAAAAAAAAAATGCACCAAAAATGTTATTATAAATTAACGGAAGAAACGTTGTTTAGCCTCAGGGAAATTGTCAATTAGCAGTAATTGATAGTTTCCTGACAACATCAAAGGTAAAAGTTATCTCTTTTTACATGGATATTTTCTTATTATTTGTATTCTTATATATGCATGTGTGTGTGTGCAATTTTAAATTATAATACAGCATCAAACATATTACTCTGTTTAATTGAATCTTTTTTTAAATTTGAAAAAAAAAGTTAATTAAATAATTCTTATTTAATTCATGTTTGATAATTTAATTTTTATTATTTTAAAAATTTGGAATACTTTACATATTACATATATAATCTACAATTAGTGAAAGTAGGATCTTGATTAATAGGCTATATGATCATTCAGTACATTATTACTATTTTTTTTTTATTCTTTTACATAACATATTTTAATTTCAAAATATCTAATTGTATTTACGAAAATACTTTTTATTTTATTTACAGAAATAAGAGATAAAGCATAAAATCAAAACAAAGAATAAAATGAATAATACAAAATAAGATAAATAAGATAGATTTAAACAAAAAACACAATGCTGAGAACTAAGCATATAAAGTCTCGATAGTTGAATATTCTTAGTTGAATATGCTTGTAAGCCTAATATTTTGATTTGATAATAGTAATGATTAATAATTCATTGCTAAGATAGCATGCTGAATATGTCAAAACATAACAGAATGTTAAGTCAGCATTCAATCATAGAATATTAGGAAATTTTATATATTGCGTATATTGTTTTTTAAAGCAGACTGCCCCATCTCTTGAATACGCAGATGAACAGCAATGCATTTTTGTCATTTTCAAAATATACTAGAAACATATCACATATATCAAGTAAATGCAAGAAATTCCAAACATTGCTCAACTCAACACAAGTGGCAATTGTTTTTTCCTGTCTACTATTACTTTAGGCATGGTAAAATTAAAGAAGATTAGATTCCCAATTTTCTTCAAAAACGAAATTTTAGCTGGCACTTTGACTTGATGAATTTAATTACTTTCTATTATAACAAAATGGTGGATTTTTTTGATGGAATGTTAATAAAAATCTTACCTTTAAACAGTGAGATAGAAAATAGAAGTCATACACTTACCTGAAAAAGATAAAATAATATTTAAATATATATACAATGATTAACAACAAATAGTTTTATATAACTACAATTATTTATGAAAATATATGTTAATATAGAGTTAATAATATTTTAAAAGTAACATAAATTATTTACATTAAGTCCCTTATTATTTACATAAGAGTTAGATGGAAACAATAGCAAATTATCACTTATAATAAATATGCATTCATAATACAAAAATCATTTCAGAGTTAAAAAAATATTTTTTTAAATATGTAAGAGCAACAGTTACTTCTTGAATTAGCACAGAAGAATTCAAAGCAGTAATAAAAAATAATAATATATTTTTTTATGATATCAATCATTTACTATAATGTGTATAAATGGTTTTTTAAGCTAGCATTTCAGTAGAACACATACTTATAATTAACAGGTTTTGATAATCTGCCATTTTAAATATTATAGTATAAAAATATTAATATTACTTATTTATTTTATGAAATAAACCATGTCTTTTATTTTACGTTTACATCGTTTTTTTTTTCTTAGCACATTACTTTAACAGTACTTAATCACAACTATGTTTGGGCTCTTGTGATCAGAGTGTTGTTAAAATTATATGCAAAAAAAAAGACACAATCACAAATGTAAAATAAGAGATATGGTTCATTACACAAAATGAATATGTAATGAAGCAAAAATCAAATAGCATTCAAATCAGAAAAAAAATAATGTTCTCAGCAGACTAACTACGAATATGATGTGAAAGCTTGAAAGTATATTTGGTACACTTACTGTTATTAACTTTTATATTTAAACTCTATTTCACTATTTTTTTACATACAAGTAGTTTTGTTTTGAGTTATTGATATATTGAGAGATTCATCTTTTTCATAATACATTCCAACACTCTTTACATAAAACTGCGTGAAAATATTATTAGTATTGATGGCTAGAGATAAATTATAATAGAGATCATTATATCATGATGATGGATATCCTGATTTATAAAACAGAAAATAAGCGCGATGGTCGATTGAAAATTTTACAGACAAATATTAACAATAAGTTAAATATCATATTTAAGATGTTGCAAAGAGAAATTAAAAATATAAAGACAATTTATTGATTTATTCAAAAACTAATTTTACTATCATTTGTTTAACTTTGTTGAATGTTTTAATGATTTTAAATTGCTTTTGTTTTTATCAGACAAAATATAAAGCTACTACTGAAACCACATATACATATTTTTATTCACATACCTGATACTTATTTATTCAAATCTAAAATTTTATATACACAGTTTTTTTCGCTAATTTCCACACTTTTAATAATAATGTGTAACATCTTTGTTTTCAAATTTCAATATTTTTGAATTTGCCTTCAAAAAAAGGAATTAAGTTTAAAAAGTTTTCAAAATGCTTATTGGTGATACTCAAAAGCCTCAATATTTAAACATTTAGATTATTCATCTATGATTATTATTAAATTTTTTTGCATCCAGAGACATTATTTGTGTGCTTTATCACATGACTTTCATTACATTAAAAATATTTGACATGTATTGTCCTTGGAATTAAATGTAAGATGAAGGTGAACTTATAGTCAAAATTATTTCAGACTTTGTGTCCACATAATATCTAGACAATTCAAGTTGAAAATCTATCAATATTTGAAAACGATTTATAACTTTTAATATACATTCTTTGGAATATTTCTGAAAGTTAGAAATATCAATTGTGAATGCAATTTCTTTTAATATTTTTTGTTTCTCTAGATTTGCATGAACATTTATCTTATAACTGACTAAACGATGATCACTTTTTGTGTTGAATTTATTAAGAACATTATAATCTTGAAATACATATTTTTTGTTAGTCAAAATATAATTCAATGCTACTGTACATTCATTTGTATGTTTTCAGCTCATTTCCACATCATTTTTTTCAAGGAATAAATTTGTAATATATAATTTTTTTTTTTTTTTGAAAACTTCATAAGGCTGTACTCTCTAATTTCTATTACCATAATTATATGTAATCGCACTACTTTCACTTATTAATTACTTACCAATTCTAGCATTAACATCTTCCACAACAATTTTAAAATGTTTGGATAATCAAAAGCCATTTCCACATCTACAAAAAATGTCTCTACTTTTTCTCACAATGAGAAATTGTTGGAACATAAACGTCAATTATCTGCATTTGGTAATTACCATTACCTATTGTTGGCACTTTGTCTAATTTGTCATCAATCTCCCCAATGTTGTCGTTGTTTTATTTATAATGAATCTTACTCCATTTGAGCTTTTAATGTTTATATCTTTGTAGTACAATACATACTTACTTTTTAAATCAATTGTCTCTTTATTTTTTCTTCTACATTAGAATAACGATTAAAAAGAAAAGTTCATTCACACACACATTCATTCTGCCTTTAAGAAAACAACTGATATTTTAGATAAGAGTTATAAGAAAATTGGAAAGAAATACTATAAGGTTTCTACATCTTAAACACAAAAATAAAAAGCAAATGAACTTAACATGCAGGCTGATGCATAATATTGAGCAGCCCATTTATTTTTGTACACTGTATGCATATTGTAATAATAACTGCAGTAACAAAAATGTATGAAGCAAACATTGGGAATTTGTCCTGCAAAATTTCTTTAATGCCTTAAAAATCTCTTTTTAGTTAATAACAAATTTCTTTTACAGCACAAATTAAATGCAGACATGGCAAATTAAATAAATAAATGAAATTTAACTCACCATTGCCAAGAATTATTAAGGCCAAACATTTGCATATGAATATCATTTTATATACAAAATTAACAAAGCGTATGCCACACTTGAATGAGAAGCTATAAAGATACAAAGAAATTATTACACGCTAAGCGCTTTCGAGGTCTTTTGCCTCATATTCATAGCGGTACTGTGAGCTGCAGAATGAAAAAACAGGGCAAGGGAAACAAAACAGTATGCAAAGCATATGCAAATGAACTAAATAGTCCAATGTTTGGAGATGTCAAAGCAGGTATCTCATCTATTGATGGAGTTATTATTGCCATTAATAAAATAGGCTTCTCTGATTTTCCGCTTGATGTCATTTTTCTCAATACAGACTATTTTAGGGCTGGAAGGTTCAAACAAATGTCCTGTCTTCTTGGAATGCTCTAAAAATGTTGATGAATTATCATTGTTTTTCATGGCTCTATTATATGCATATCTGTGTTGTAAATTTCCTAACTATATAAGAGTAAACAATAGGGAGTAAATAATAATAAGTGCAAATAAATTTAAAAGTAACATAAAAATTTCTCCAGATAATTGTAATTTAAAACCGCATGAAAATAATTGAAAAATGTTATAATGTCTAAAAGAAAAGTTTAGCATCTGAAACAACAGTTGAAAACCTGAGAGAACCAAATTAACTTTAAGAATTTAGCTACAATATAATTAGTACTACTAATTAGTAGCATAGTAAAAATGATACAATCAGTATATTGGCACCATACCCAGACCTGAGAAGCACCATTCAATTATTGCCAAGACAGCGATATAAAAAAAAAATATCTAAATTGCAACTATCAAACATTTATAAAGAAAAAACAATAGTTTTACTACCTTTTTTTAAATTTTTGGATGATGTAAGTAATATTATAATGCATTTTATTATGTACTTGTGGCTTTTGAAGGTGTGTACAAGTTACAACTAAATTTTAACATAGAAAACAAAAAAAAAGAGTTATGTTTTATAAAGACTGAAGATTTCTTTAGATAACAAATCTAATAGTGTACTGATCATGCATGAAGCAGCAATGCATGACCTGTTGCACACATGAACTTCTAATTGGAGGTATTTTATGTTAAAATTATAAAAAAATGTTATTCTATATCTGATGTTTTCATGGTAATTGTTTTATTTTAAAATATTGCAAATTATTTCTATTTTAATATTAGATTAAAAATGAAAATGGATAAGACAAAATGTAGTTGCCAGAGATTGAGAGAAATTAAATATGCTTGGTGAAAAAATGTATATTTGTCAACTATAATGCTTCTTCCATGCCAACAGATGAAACCTGAAATAGTTTTAAAAGGTACTCTCCCAAAAAAAGAACAAAAATGACAAGTATCGACCACCATCGGAGCTCGTAAGTCTTAGGCCTATTTTGATGATGCCTCTCCTTATAAAAATAATAGATGCTATGATCAAAGATTTGATCCAAGATCTAATTATTCCCACTTTATCTCCCTCACAGTTTGCATGCAGGAGTCAGTCTATGGTCGATACAGCCTCTATTTTCAAATCAACAGGTAAACATGTGAGGCATCAGAGAAATTCCAGGCCTATAGCTGTCCAACTGGACATTGCCTTAGACTTGGTAAGGGTTGATTTACTCATCAGCATACTAAAAACTTTTTCTATTCCTGAAACCCTCTTATCTATCATTGATAACCTTTATAACAGGGAAACACTTGTTATGATGTGGCAGAATTGCTGCAGGATTTCCTCCCAAAATTTCTATACCCCATGGATCTCTGCTGAGCACATTATTATTTACTGCATTCATGAACCCATAGTCCTAAAAATTGAAAGAGATCTCCATTTCCAGGCTTGGGAGGAAGGTAAATTTCCTGGCATATGTTGATGATGTGGTCATCATCCTCTCATCTACAGATTGCCTACCAATGCTCAAAAACATAATGCACTGGTATTCAGAAGGATATCAGCTGTTTTTTATTGGGACAAATCTTCAGCCTGGAAAATTCCAAAACTCTTTCTAACCAGATCACAGAAGTTCCTTGGCTTTCCATTTCATGCTTTCTCATTGGGACATAAAAATTCAATTAAAAACATGATTTTCAAGAGCATAACAGATACTATTAAGTCACTCTCTGGCATTTACCTGTCTCTATATGGCAAAGTCACACTACTCATCTTGTTAATATTCCCCAAAAAAATTATTTCCTTCCAATCATCCTCCCTACCAAGACCTTCATAGCAAAAACTAATTCCCTATGTTCTGGATTTCTGTGAAGAAAAAAAACTGTCATGCCTACCTAAAAAAGTCACTGGACTAGGACTACATGCCATCTCTTTTTTTCTAGTTCAGAGAGCACGTAATATGCTTGTTAAATTAGAAGAATAATCTTGAAAGACTCTTATCAATATCTAGTTCATCCATTGATACCCCACCACCTCATGGTCGGTCACTACCGTGGACTGATATGGCTGTCAATTTGGTTGTGAATGCTATAATGTGGGGTGAGTGAGAATAAGCTCAAATATTGGGACAATCATCAAACTCTTCTGTAAATCCTTCATGATAAACCCAATTGTTCTCAAGGTTAATAAAGAATACATCATCAAACCTTTCAAACTATGGAAGCTGGAGGCTAAATGTTTAGACTATTTTTAAAATTCAGCATACATTCCTTACCAACTAATGATTTCTTGGTGGATAAAAGAGGCTTTGACAAAATACACACTGGTGCAGTAGTGAAAGTGAAACATTGCAGTACTTCCTACATGGGTGCAAAATTCTACAATACAGATCATTAACCAACTGCTGGATAATATCATATAAGGGCATAAATTTCAATATTCAAGACCATATTCAGGCTGGTATTTATTCAGCAATAAGACTCTCCATCATGATTGTGGGTCCTTAGGTGCAATATCTCATTTTGTAGAAATTCAGGGAATCTACTTAGTGATTTGTTGGGATATTATCAAAACATTAAAAGCAAGGAACTGCAAAGTCTCCTTTGCCAAAATCCATGATGATACATGGAAACTATTAAATATTCCTGTATTTCAACCATCCATAGAAAATTTGTAAAATCATCATTACATAACAATTATATGTTTCTCTTTTAGAAATACACTTCTCTTTTTTCATCTCATTCTTTATTCTTCTCTTTGTTGGTTGTTTTCTTCTTTCATTTGTCTGAGCATTTGCAATAATTAGGCTATCACTCTGGATTTTTTTCATAGATTGCAGATCTTTTGCTATTTGATCACTAATTTCTCTCAACATCCTTTATGCTATTTAAAAATAAAAGAATTTAATTGAAAAAAAAAACACTTTTGCACACTGGAAATACAAAAAAAATAACTTTATATTTAATGTCATAAAATAAGCTTAACATCACTTCCCCTTCTATTCATCCTTTCATCTTCCTTAATACTATTAATATTATTATTACACAAAATCTGCCTTTGTTTAAACCTTACTGCATCAATACTTTATTTGTCTAATTTATTTTATTTCACATGCTTTATTCTTCAAATTCTATCTTGCTCATGCACGTTTTCTATCCACCATTAATTTTATTATTATTAATTTTTATTACATACAACAACAAGTTCATGCAACAAATGATTTGTCAATTTTTTTCTCAGAGATCTCATAATTTTCTGACAGCAAAAGAATGCATAGTGACTGTAAGCTTGGGATAGATGTAGTACCTAGACACTGGACACTAAGTATACATTTCGGCATAAACATCAGTATTCTATCTCAATTTAAACACTATATGCTATCTACAACCCAAAATGCAAATAATTATGCAGAAATTTTTGTAATCCCTGCCCCTTTGAACCTTAGATGCTGGTAAATACAAAACTATGCCATGCACCTTTTTTTGGAGATATAGAGTCTGGGAATCCTGGCAGGAATACATTAACTGACCATAATAAACAACAGGAAATATCTAATCTTGAAAGTGGGTTGAGCAGTGTCTGAAATAGAATACTTCATAGAGTTCAATAAAGACATGACACCCCAAACCAATGACAAAAACCATCCATCACCAGTTATGAAAGTAATCTAAACAAACTCCCACAGTCAAAACTTAGTCCAATCTCCAAAATTATACTTTGATTTTCTATTCTATTTTAAAGATAAACTATTTAAATATACATTAATTTTACTATTCTATAATTTACAATCAAATTATAAATTAATCATCATTTATATTCCTATTACATTTTTTAAAATTAATTGTGCAGCAAAATAGAGTATTCTTTTTAGGTGTATTTCTAAGGTAAAAGTTATGTAAAAATGTTGTACATTGGCCAACCAGAACTCAGTCAGTATCAGACCAACAGTTCAGTCACTATTTATAGTAGTAAGGAAAATTAGAGGTGAGGGAGATAGCAAACACATCACCACCACTATAAAATAACTAATGAAATTGAATATAAAAAATATAGAATATACAATGAATAATATCTAGGTCAGGATGAACAAAATCATAAGGTACATTTCCAGTATTCAGAATAATAGTAATCATTATTCATCAACAATAAAAAAATTAACATTCAGTTTTGTGACTGTATTTATAAGGAGTACTATAGACAGGCTAATTATCTAGCCACCATCAAACTGAAGGAAGAAATAAAACACAATTATCTGTATGTACATACTTAAGTGTTATTTCATCACTTGAACTAATAAAAATATTATGCTGGATTACAACATGCTGATCATCAGCAATGTTCTTGATACATAGTGCTATTAGAATATTGTCCAATTATAAACTACATTTTTAATAAGAAAAACAAAATATAGAAATGTAGGGCATGGAAAAGTGATATCTTTGCAACATCCAGGGTTATCATATGTATGTGAAAATACCTACATAACCACTATATTGATATAATTAGCCATTATGCCCTAATCTAGCTCAGGAAGCATGAAATCAATGAACTGTTACTGTTGAAAAAAGATAAATAAATGTAATAGCTTATTCTAATTTATTTTAAAACAACTTGCTGTGATAATTTAAAAAAACAATCATTTATACTCTGAGCTGTATTGAAATGAAGTCACAAACATTTCCAATTCATGTAGCAAATAGATGGAGAAATACAGATATTAACACAATATAACAATAACATGATACTATGACACTTCAGATTAATACATTCTTATCAAAAGATATAGTTTAATAAAAAATTAATTAACCATTTGATTTTATTCCTTAACTTAATGAAGTTTTGCTTTCATAAAAGTTATTTTTTTAAATAAGTTTTAAAATAGTTTTTCAATCAGAGATAAGAGTGTTTTAAACTATTTCTTCCCTTTTTATATAATTTAGACAAAGGAATATATAGAATAAAGAGAGAAAAAAGTCTAATTTTATAAAATTAAGTTATATAAAAACTGTTTCTATAAATGTGAATGATAAAGAAAAATAATCAAATGAATTTAAAAAAATGTATTTAATAAAACGAAATTACTAATAAATTTTTTATTGCTATTTAATTTTAGAAACAGCTTTATAAATTTAAATTTAATGTGTGCACCAAAGAAATAAAATACATTATACTATAGTTTTAATTTTTTTAAAGTCCTTTGCATTTTTGATTTGTAGCTTTTCCAGGTAAATGTTCTTGAAGGATTCATAATTTCAGGTTAATTGTACACAGATATTTTTTATCACTTGCAATAGGATATTTCAAGTTAACAAGCAAGAATTTATTCATTTTTTTCCAATAAAATTTTTAGGTCAAGCTAATACCTAGAGACTTTAATGCTTTTGTTTGGAGACAAGGTTTTGTGCATATTACTTTAGGAGCATTTTTCTTTTTTACATTATATTCCAGTGAAGCAGGTTACATGGAGGAAAACATACTTAACCAGATGAGGTTCTGCATCTGCTTATTTATTTAGCAGCTGAGTCAGAAATGACTGTTCTCCACAACTTGGTTAGAATTTCTGCTATTGTATTTTCCAGCAGATTGATTATATTTTTTCCTACTGTTTTTTTTCAACAGCTGGTTTAAGATTAATCTTTTCAATAGCTGGGTCTGAATTTGACTGACCTCTGCTTCTTACAAGATACCTGAGTCTTTTTGACCCACACTCTAATTTTAGAAACACTATCCTCAACCAACCACAATGTTGTCTCCTACATAATAAAATTTAATAATAATCAATTAGATCAATTTTGACAAAAGCAAAACAAGTCAAAAACCCAAATTAGAATCATAGTTTTTAACTTTCCTTTCTAATTAATTTTTTTTTCTGCCAAAAAAGAACAAGATTATCAGCTAATTATGCTTTTTTAATAAACACTTTATTATATTGAAGAGGGATAAAGAGAAAACAAAAAAAAATATAATCAATTAAAATAAATTAACAAAAATTGTTTTTTCCTTTTCTTTTAAAATTTTATTTATTTCTCTTAAAAAGTTAAAATTAAATTTGCTCAATATTTTTTTCAGAACATACTGAAGATAAAATTTTCTCTCAAAACTTTTTTTTAAAAACCAAAAGTAAACTGGTAATTAATTATTATTACTGAAGTGAGCAAACAAAAAAATATTATTTATTTGATTTTACATTTTTCTCTCTTTCACATACATTTACAAATTATATTATTTACATTATTGTTTAAAATAACAATGTAGCTTAAACCACAGACGATGAACTTTACAGATGGAATGATATTTTTATAATGAATACTCTTCTTTCCAAACAAAAGATAAAGTCTTTTTAAAAAATAGAATGAATCCACACTCTATCCTTTATTACCCAAGCTATATATATATGGGCCAATCTGAAGCTCCACACTCTATCCTTTATTACCCAAGCTATATATATATGGGCCAATCTGAAGCTTTTGGAAGTGAGAGCATGAAGATTTTAATTATCATTTAAAATTATTTATTATATGATTTTAGTTAATGATGCTTGCAAAATTTTTACAATTTACAATACATCATAATTAGATGAAAACTTAAACATATATAAATATTGTTATTTATATAGCACAATTTTTTTATAAATTATAATAACAACATAGCTTAAACAATGGCGCTTGCACTTTACAAATAGAACAATATTTTTCAAACACAAAATAAAGTCTTTTTAAAATATAGAATGCATTTTACTCTATCCATTATCACCCAAGCTATCCTAAAGCATTTAGAACTAAAAGTGTGAAGATTTTAATTATCACTTTAAATTACTTATTATTATTGCCAAAATTAAAACCATATATACATAACTGATTATGATCATAAAAACTGATATTGACATGTTTTAATATCAGTTTTTTATGATCATAATAGATTAGGTATACATGGTTTTAATTTTGACTAAAATAATGTGAAAATATTACAAATTTAAAGAAACAACAATAAAATAAAAATAAAAAAAGTTATATGTATATATAAATGTAAGTATGATTTAATAAACAGACAGGTGATAAATATTAAAAATTAAAGAATTGTGTGACAGATACACTTTGAAAGTGTGTTTGAAGGGTACCTTTAAAAAGAATTAGTGTTAGTTGACAAAGACTATAAAGTCAATCAAAAGAATTCCTAGGTGAATAAAAGTTTTTAAAGTTGTAATTTATATATATTTATGTTAGTTACTGTATTTAATAATATTTAATTATGCACACACACACACACACATACAAGATATATATAACATATATATATATATATATGTTTGAATTAGTAATATATATATATATATATATATATATATATATTACTAATTCAAACAAATTTATTTAAAACAGTATTCAAATTTTAAACAATATATTCTTTACCAGAAGTACTTTCGATTGATGGTTGATAAAGATTCTCAGTGATACAATCGAAAGTACTTCCAGTATAGAATATATTGTTTAAAATTTGAATACTGTGTTAAATAAATTTGTTTGAATTATTATTATATGATTTAAAAATAGACATTTAATGGTTATCTCTCTCTCTCTCTCTCTCTCTCTCTATATATATATATATATATATATATATATATATATATATATATATATATATATATATATATATATATATAATACCCTCAGTGTTGGCCTATATATTTTAAAATTCAATTTGTTTAAGCTAAGCAAATTTATATTACTTTAACAAGTTATTATTAATAATTTGGTGATAGTGCAGTTTTATAAGGCAAGTGATGGTATTTACAGTCAGTTGTACCATTACATTATCTGATGAAGTGTTTTTATATATAAAAAGTGCAATAAATGTAGCCTTAAAATATTTTGAAGTTGTTGATGCTTTCAAATTTTGTTTAGAAATAAAAATTTTAAATATCATGCAAAACATTGTTGAGGAACTCCTACAACACTTCAATTATTACAAAATATTTATAGTTATCAAATTCAATTTTTATATCATAATATTGAAATACTAAAATGCACTATTAATACATTGTGCAGGCTTAAACCTGCATTTATATATGTAATATATGCGGGATTCGAACTCAGACTTTCACACAACCCACTACTTTCAATGCCATCTAATATTTCTGACCCATCTCATCCCACACATGTTGAAAACATAAATAATCACCAATGTACGTATTTCATGCTAAACCAGCAATCATCAGTTGGTCTAGATTACTATCCTCACACATATATACAACAGTGCTCAGCTTTATATTAAGATAGCCAATCTTTATTCTTTAATGGACAGGCATCAAACTATTCTAATTCCCAACTCTTTAGCCTTCCATTTCATTGAAAATCTGATGATGGAACGTTCAAAGCACTTGTTAGTGTCATCATCAGATTTTCAATGAAATCGAAGGCTGAAGAGTTGTGAGTTGGAATAGTTTGAAGCCTGTCCATTAAAGCATAAAGCTTGGCTATCTTAATATAAAGCTGAGCATTGATTGTATATATGTGTGGGGATAGTAATCTAGACCAACTTATTATTGCTGGTTTATCATGAAATATGTATATTGGTGATTATTTATCTTTTCAACATGTGTGTGATCAGGTGGGTCAGCAATATGAGATGACATTAAGAGTAATGGGTCCTGTAAAATGCATTATGTAATTTTTTATTCTACCTGTAAAGGTAGCCTCATATGAATGCCATTTCTGCAAATTATTTTTAATGAAAATTATCTAAAATCATCTATAGATAAAGAAATATTATTAAATTTGGGCATATATCAATAAAAATAAAAAAGTTTTGTCATTGGATTATCACTATTTTATATGGGATTTGGGTAACAATAAAAGCAAGAAAAGTAAAACTTTAAATAACTTTTTATTTCCAAATATAGAACAATGTTAGTTATATAAGTACTTTTAAAAAATTTTTATATTAAGGGAAATTTTTGAAAAATTCACTCCAACTTTTTTAGTACTGATTTCATTATATTTTTTTAAAAACATTTCCAGATTTGATGACAGAACTCAAAATTCCTTTGAACCAGGCTCCAAATAGAATTGTTGTGTTCTTAAAGTAAAAGACATTTATTATGGAATAAAAATAAGAATTTAGGAAGACCAGAGTTGTGATAAATTATGAAATTCAAATGGCTTTAATGTCTATAAATACATGGTTGTGCAAAAGAGTATACTTATAATCAAATTTATCAATATATATATACGAATAAATTTCAGAATTAAGGAACATAGAAATGCTTTTAATCAAAAAATTAGCACATCAGTTTTTATTTCAATTTTTTAAAAATTGGTCACAAACCTGATTTTGACAATACAAAAATATTTGCTAATTTAGAAAGATATGATTTAAGAACTATGAGAGAGTCAATTGAAATATTAAAAAGACCTAATGGTCTAAATAGGGCTGACTAAGCACAACACAACAACACAACGTATTCCAGCTATGTGAAAACCTCTCATTTCATCTAAAATTAACTTGAAATTAATAGGTGAAAAAACTGAAGGAATTAAAACATTTTGATAAGCATCATATTGTGAATGCTGAACTACTTGAAGTTGAATCTTACTTCTCAGTTCCCACTGAGTCACGTTATTGTTTAAGATCTAAGGATTGTTCTTTCAAAAGTTAACCTTGATAATGAAGGTTGCTAGTCCGTCGAAATATCGGATTGTAATGCAAAATAATAGGTTTGTACCCAAAAAATATTATTTTATTTACATCATATAACCGTGAAAACATTAAATATAATATATATGTAACACAGTTTTGTTAAAATAAAAGATATACATCTCTGATTTTTTTTTCTAAGAAATTGGGAGTGTCTGCTATTTTTTGCAGTCAAATGTATTATCATTATTATTATTATTTTGGGATGTACACAGATGGTTTGAAAGCAATTCCACGATAATTTGAATTATCAGAGAGGAATAATATACAAATCATTTAAATTAAATACAACATTTTTTAAAAAATAAAATCAAAGTGAAGTAAATATATATATATTTCAAAAAAGGAAAGTGAAGCAGAAATATTAGAAATCAATATTCCGTTACAGAGAAGAAAAAAAACGCACTTGAAAATTTTAAACAAAACATATATCTGATATTAATATTTTTAAATTGAATCGAATTTGAATAATTCAGTCAATAGTTTTAACATATCTTGAATGAAAACAAAATATCTGTAAATATCAAAACTGTTACAGAGATTTTTTTTTTTTTTAAAAAATCTAAACAGTTGAATGTATAGAAATTTCCAACGTGAACAGCTGTGTATATATATATATATAATTACATTTTTAATGTAAAATTTTACTTGTAATTATAAATATCGCTAATAATTACATTTAAAATTATAAAGCGAAGATCAAAAAAGACCTGAACAAGCATTTATAAGATCCACTATAAGGGGCATTAACTAAACATAAATGCCTTTAAGCGATAACTTTTAGTGTTAATATAGAATAGAGTTTCAATTTAGGACCATTAGCTTATAAGTCTTTCCCCCTTCTATTGTATTAAATTGGGCAAACTCTAAACTCTATTATGCTCAGATTAAACTTTTATATACTGAAAATGTTACTGAGAAATAATGACAAAACTTTATTAAAGGATATTTTTTTTAACCAACATAATAATAAAAAAAATCTACAGTGACTAAATTTAATTTCTATATACCTAAATGTTGTTGATTTAATGATTTCATTACTACGTAATATTTTTTTGAATAAAATTGGACTAATTAAGATTTATTCAATCAAAAAAATGTGTGATGTTGAAGGAGAACATATTTACATACCAATTTTAAAAAAAATTCTCACTTTAACTATGTGTATTATCATATTGTCCACATATGAATTTTATCTTAATAGTTAATAACCAACTGTTGTAATAAATTGACCATCAAAATATTAATTGAAATAAGAAAAATGAGTAATATTCACATCTTAAAGCATATTTCTGCATCAGTGTAACCAAGAACCCAACCATAAAAAGATTGCCCCAACATTGTTTTATAATTGCCTTCCCTCCAAGCACTAACTAATGATGACCAGGTAATAATTTTTCTACCAAAAAATCCTAATTATATTTAAATAGGTAAAACAACTTTAAACATGCCTAAAATTTTGAATATAAAATTGCATATTGGCAAAAAATAATACAGAAGCTGTTTAAAATAATGACTAGTTGGAAACTCTGAATCGAAAGTGATTCACATTAATTTACTCTAACAACATTATGTTTGCTCAAGTGGTAATATAAACTATAAAACTATGCAACTACATTTTAATTTTCAAAATAGAATAATAT
Source organism: Epiperipatus broadwayi (assembly GCA_028023455.1). NCBI lineage: Eukaryota > Metazoa > Onychophora > Udeonychophora > Euonychophora > Peripatidae > Epiperipatus > Epiperipatus broadwayi. The sequence continues at coordinate 124,600 of JAQFVV010006361.1, read as the reverse complement.
TATATATATATTCTTTGATTCTAAAATATGATACATATTAATAAATGATACTACTTATATTATCTAGTGGTAATATTTGTTAACCAAATGATTTAGATTATTAGCAATATTTAAATACATGTATAGTATATAAACTTAAGCTAGATGTGATCAGAGAGGATTTGAATCTATACTTGCATGCTCCATTTAGTTATTCCATCTTATACACACATGATCACATACATGTGAAAAAGAAAAATGATCTCCAAAATACTTATTTCATACTGAACCAGCACCCATCAATTGATTCAAATCATCATCTCTCACACACCTATATATAATGAGTGCTCCATTTATATTAAGATGGAAAATCTTCAAATATTAGTGGATAGTCTTCAATCTCTCTACTCTCCAACTTTTCAGCTGATCATATTATTACAAACAGGATGATGGCATTATCAAAGCCCTTGTTTGCCAATTTTGTTGTCATACCCATGTTGACCATTTTGTTGTCAAAGCCATGTGGATCATAAATGACTCTGTCCCCTAAAAGGTTCTACATATGAGAGAGTGGCTTACAGTCAACATAGGTACAACAACAAAATTGGCAAACAAGGGCTTTGAACATGTTATCATCAGATTTTTAATGATATGGGTGTCTAAAGAGTTAGAGAGTAAAAAAAAATGAAGCATGTTTATTAAATATTTAAGCTTCACTATACTTAATATAAACTGAGCATTGATTACATATGTGGGTGGGAGATGATAATCTGGCCCAACTGATGAGTGCTGATTCAGCATAAAATGTGTATATTGAAGATTTATTTTTCAGATGCATGTGGTCATCTGTATCAATTGGATAAGATGTAGTAAACGACTGAAGGAAGCTTGAAAGTCTGGGTCAAATCATTTCTAATTACTAGCAATAATAATCATTATAATGTATCACAGGGCATAGAAACTCATGAGATTAGAATTAATTACCTAGATCTATTCAAATGAAAAAGTAATCAGAATTATAGAATATTAATTTGCTTCGAATCTGTTTTAATTTATATATAATTAATAATTTTAAAATCATTAATTAATGAAAGATAAAGAGTCACCCAAAAATCCATTCATAAAAAAAAACAAAAAAACCCATAATTAGTTTGCTAAGTGGATACTGTTTAATCTTGGCTATTAGTTAATTATTGCATTTAAAATTTACTGTATAGTGATTTTAATGTATAATAAACCATGCGAAGTAAATAATAGTATCATCAATGTACAGTAGTCTATAATTTATAATTTTATTATCTAATTAATTGAATATAAACTATGAGTATGTTTAGCCAAATTCATCAATCAATGTATATACGGATTGAGGCAAAAAACGATATGTATTTAATGTCTAAAGAAATTCTTTTAGGTAAATAGATATTAATATCATCCTAATATCTGATCATTGAATAAAATCTATGCTTATTATACAAAAGCTGGAGAAAACGAAACCATATTCTAGATGAACCTGATTCCAACTGTATTGATGAAAAATTTTGGATCTTTGGAATCACAATATTCAATAATCATATTTAGATGTCTTTGTAGATAATTTTTTGATTAATATTAAATAATTATATTTTTTTAAACAATATAATCAAGTCATCCAAATTTCAACATCTAGAGTAAGATATTATGATGTTCTATTGTACCCATATAATTAATGATATATAACATAAACAAAGATTTATTTATTAAATTATTCAAAGCATCAGTCAAATAATAAATGATTATAAGTTGTTTAATATCTAGAAAATAGGTCAATATTAATAATACTTAATGACTGGCTTCACTGACTTTTTTTTTTTGACTTGATGATATAATTCACTCTTAAGAATCATCATTATCAGTTCAATTATTATTATTCAAACGGAAGTAAAGAACTCTCTTTGTATTTCTTTCGGTTTAATCAAGTCTCTTTTATTAATAGTCTATCTCCTCTATATCCAGCAAACTTTCTTATCTCATACATCCAACTCACACTATTTTGTCAAAATATAGAACTATCTATTGAAATCTAATTTAGTACTTAATCTAAACCAATCGAGTTTCAAAATTATTTCTAGGGTCGTAAATAATTACTTGGTTTTCTATCGATATATTTAACTACTGATTTTTTTTTCATGCTGCCAAAATACATCTTTGTAATTCACTGAGGAAGTCAATAATCTCAATATTGTTTTTCTGTTAGTATTCTGAAGTATTATAATTAGTAACTAAAACATTTATTATTTTCAATCATTATTTTTTTGAAAACCATTGAACATTATTTTAATGTTATTATGTATTATATTTAGACTTACACACACACACACACACACACACACACATATATATATATATATATATCTGAAAGAACCTTTAATAGTCCCTGAGCTTAGTAGAAGCGACCACATTATCTTTAATTTTAATAAAATATAAGTAATCTACTTTTATTTTTATTATAAAAAAGCTGTAAAACGTTTTGGAGAGACAACATTGTCCTGCCATAAACCTAAGAACAATAGTTTTTTTTTAATTTTCTTGTAGTATTCTCACTACTGTTGCATTTTTATAAACATTTTTTTAAAATTTAACATTATCTTCGTGTTCTAAGATTAATTAATTATGACAGAAATAATTGTAAAGTATAATTATTTTTTTCTCAACTAATAAACCCAAAGTCAACTGGAATTTAAAAATATCAAATCCTTCCAAGATTTTATTTTTACATTATTTGATAGATTCTTATGATTTAGATATTTTATATATAAAATTGACAGAATTTTTTTACTACAATTGGAAATTTTCTAATTATCATAAGCAATATGCAAATATCAAGTATAATGTATATGCTTAACGTAGATATAATTAAAGGGGATTTGAATACAGACTTTCAACTCCCAATAGTCATCCACTCTATATAATCTAACGATAAACATGACCACATACTTATAAAAAATATAAATGATCTTCAGTATACATATTTCATGTTGAAACAGCATTTATCAGCTGGTTTCGATCATCTTCTCCCACACATATGTGTAATCAGTTCGCAGTTTATATTAAGGTAGCAAACTACATGCTTTAATGGAGGGACTTCAATTCTTTCAACTCCAACACTTCAGCTATTCCTATCATTGAAAATCAAGGACATTGAGCATTTTATCATGATAGTAATGTTGATAGCTGAAGAGTTGGAGAATGGAGAGGATTAAAGCCTGTCCACTAATGCATGTAATTTGCTAGCTTAATATATATATATATATATATATGGGAGGTGATCCGAACCAACTGATGAGTGTTGGTTCTGGATAAAATATGCATGTTGCAGATCATTTGCCTTTTACACATGTATGGGGTCATGTGTATCATTTACATTGTATAGAGTGGATGACTGTAGGAGCTTGAAAGTCTGAGCTTGTATTTCAATATTACATATTCAACCTGTATTTTGTCCATTCATCTTTTGTATCTTTATATGGACATATTAATGTCCTATTTATGAAGTGTCAGAATGATTTAAAGTCAACAAGGGATATTATTATAATATTGGCATCATCAAGGGTTTTGAGAATTTCATCATCAGATTTTCAGTGGTATAGATAGCTGAAATGTTGGAGAGAGGAGACAATTAAAGTCTCTCCATTAAAGGGTGTAGTTGGCTATCTTAATATAAACTGAGCACTGATTATATATGTGTGGGAGACGATGATTCCAACCCACTCATGAGTGCTGAATCAGCATGAAATATGTATATTGGAGATCTTTTTTTTCACATGTATGTTGTCATAAATCTGGGTTTAAATCTCTTTATTATCATATGTTTAAAAACATATTTGGTGTTTCAAAAGAAGTTAAAACATTTGTTGTGGGAAAACTTACCAAATTATTCGTTATTAATATACAGGTTTCTTTAAATAATAATTTATCTTAGTTTATATAATGTTTTGTAGGTTTCTTCAATACTTTTCATGATGTCTTTATTTTTGTAATAATGCCATTTTTATCTCCTTATGGCTGGAATTGTTTTTTTTTTTTTTAATAATACCAGGATGTTGTTTTTCATATTTGAGATTTTTATTTTTTTCTATATAAATATTTTTTTGTCAATTAACAGTTATATTTTTATTGTATAATAATCTTTTTGGGGTCATTTTATAATTCTAAATAGTGAGCTCTTCTAAAAGAGTTATTCTATAATTTTTTTAATGCTTACTGTTAAATATCTTTTTTATACCAGTTATTTGTGTAGCTATTTTTATATTAGTTATCTTTTTTATTGATTTCATATAAGCTAGAGACATCTACAAAGTTTTTTAAAAATATCAAATGCACTTGCAAACTTTAGATTAATCTGAAGATTAAAAATAAAAGCGCTTAACTTTCTTTTCTCTTGAAAGTTTTGATATTTCTTACTTTTTATAAAATCATATTTTACATCTAGCACATCCATGATTAAATCCAGGGTCGAACCTATTAATGTTATTACAATCTCAAGATACATGTTTTGTGCTCAGCAAAATGATTCGTTTGTCCATTTTTTTAAAAAAAAAAATCACAATAGTCTATGTAAATTAAATGGTAGCACTTTCATTTTACAATTGATTTTTATTTACGATTTTAAAATATAATTTGTTTGTAAAGAAATGAATTCTGTAAATTCATATACAAGTCTTACCACCACATGGTCAGAATAAAACCTTGTAGTCAATTCTTTAATTTTCTGCACATGGCATCGTCTGACCTTTATGTTGAATATCTAACTAACTTTACCAGACTGCCTCATATTCCATTGAACTTCACAATGTATGTCTTTTACATGCTATTCATAGCGAATTCTATTCCTTTTTTTATATCCCATATTTTTTTTCTTTACAGTAAAGCAATTATTCATTTTTCAAATCACTTTTTACTTTATCCCCTTCCTAAAGTTCAACAACATTCTATTTCATATTAGTTAATTTTCTAATTGTTCTTGACTTAAAAATGATTTACAATTATAGATTGAAAGACAACAGTTTAACCTCAAATAGCATTCTATATTTGTAAATCACTAATTTTTAAAAAATAATAGTCTTGATTGATAATTTTACAGTAAGCAAAATTGTGGATACATTTACTTTATTTTCAAGAAATCCCATGCAATGTCTTACTTAAGAAATGTCATGAAACCACAATTTTTACTTACTGTCATAAAGTATAAATTTAAGATACTGATTGATACTAACGTTGATGAGTGAGTATCCTATGCAAATTTATTTACCATTCGAATACCTACGTTGTAATACTACAACGGTAATGATAAGACTAAATGTAATGAAAAGTAGAAATATAACTTTCTTGGTATTTTTAAGACCGATAAAGATCACAAATGGTTTCCTTTCGCTTAATAAAAACTCCTTTCGCAGTCTATTTTACCAAGCAAAACTGCATTTATGCAAAATGTATTAATCAAATGAATACATAGATAAACATGTGTTTGTTTTTTTTCTGAAGAAAATTATACTATTTTATTTGTTATTAAAACAGGAAAATCTCTCTATACATATTACCACTCAGAGCAAGAAATAGTAATGATGTGATGTTATTTTATTTATTCCAAACTGTAATCTTTTTTTGATGACATGACTAACTTCTCTTACCAATAAAATATTATGCCTGGTGACAGTATTCTTAATCATTTTGCTTACTGGTAATATACTGCTATATCTATTATTTTGTCTATAGAATCTTTAATAGTATAAGACCAACTTTTTTCTACGATCGAATTAAAAAGTTGACAATTTTTAAAGATGCACATTATGTTCTAAATTATTCATATAATTTATCATTATATCCCATTCAAATCAAACACAAAATACCTGAATTAATTTTTTGAAAACTGTATCAAAATTGTACTTTAAATATTTTTATAACCTAGAATAAATATATAAATATGATGTGTTGGAAAACATACATATTTTTTTTTACTTTAAATAAACAATTTAATCTTCTGTTTCACCTTACTTAACAATATAATCAGATTGGATGAATAAAGATACAACAAACATCCTTAATAAATATTAAAATCGCATTACAAAAGTCACAGAAAGATAAATAATATTAAGTCTATGGTATTTCAGCCAAAATAATTACTGAAAAAATGTTGATAATTAAATAATTCAATATTTCAAGATAAAAGTTTTGATTGGAGACTACATATGCTGAAAGTAGCTAATTCAATATATTTTAATTTAATATCTTTTCTCTCTTAAAGTGTATAAACAGATTTTTAAATTACATTTTTAAATCCACCTTACCTTTGTCTAATATTTGAAATACAGGCACTTTTCATATACCTGGGACTTAATTGTAAATATAGGGGATTTGAACAGAGATTTTTAAGCACGCTTCAACTATCCACACTCTCTCATACTACTGATGATACACATGACCACACATATGTAGAAAAGATAAATAATCACCAATATATATATATATATATATATATATATATATATATATATATAGTGCTGAACCAGCACTCATCAGCTGGTCCAGGTTATCATTTTCCACACACTAATCTAATTTATTATTTTTATTTGCTCTTTGTTTTAATTTATTGAATTATAACTGTATTTGCTTATTCTCTTGCGTTTCATGTCATCCATTATTTATAGCACTTGCTCTCAGATATTACCATGATCACAAGATAATTTCCTAGTGTTAATCTCATTGAATATCTGATATTTAAATTTATTATTTCGCGGACATCAATTATCTTTTGATAAAGTCCCTGTATATAAAATTATAATAATAAAAAAAACAAGTCCTATATAACGTGACATTACTTTTACTAAGCTTGTAATTACAAAAATGCAATACAGAGAGCTTACCAATGGCTCAAACAAACTCTTAATTAATAAAATTATGACAGATAGACATTAGTTTACATTTTGTTCATGCCCTTGCCAGTTTCTAAAAATGTCTACTGCATCATCACTAATAATACAGCTAATATAATAATCTATAATAAAATATCTGCAATTTTATTTTCAACTAATTCCAAATAAAAGTAAAGCTTACTTTGAAATAATTATACTGGAAGTTTTTGCGTTTAGTGACCATAGTGAAAATTAACATAGTCAACAGATTTTTTTTAAAATAAATATCTTAATGAAGACTATTATACTTGAAATTATATAATATTATAATCACACTTTCTAGTTATATTAATAATAAATATTTTAATAAAATCTATGAAAACACAATTTTATCAACCATGTACATAATTTTATCACTAACATTATAATAATATCATTGAAGTTATTTTTTTTACTTAAAGCATGGAATGAATTGACTTTCTAAATCAGTCATCAATCAAAAATTTACTCAAGGTAAATCTAATTTATATCTAAACTGTATTTATCTTCCATTCTAATCTGACATAATCTATCAATTACTATAATGTTGTTGGATGCTATGATGGTCTTCTCAAAATGGCTGATAGTGGAATAATTTTGAAATGGAAAAGACAACTATGAATAACAATAAGGAGTCAAGTGCTTCTGATGTTTTGTAGAATGATGATTCTTCAAAGTCAAAGTAGTATTTACATGCTAACAATTTTTCTTGTCTCTATGTTTCCTTGTTCAGTTATTTAAGTTAATAAAGGGCCTTTCTCTAGTGAAACGTTCATGCCTATTGTCATCTCTTGATTTAACTCACAATGAGGTTGTATATTTATGCATCCACATTATTATCATTTAACTATATGCACATTATTTCTGATTCTGATTCTCTTTATAATTTTTTGAGCTCAAGTTTTTAAAATTAAAAATGATAGGGAGTAAATTAGAAGAATGGTAATTATTAGTTCTGATGTTTGTTTGAAGCAAAACAATCAGTAATGAATAAGAAACTGAGTTTTAAACATGAATTCTATCTAATGAAGATTATGTGTTTACACAGTTTTATTGAGGGATCCATTCTGTCTACTATGAAAGTTAGAGTAACATAAATTATGAACTAAAATAGTCTGCATCACAAATTGGGTTAGGTTATTGTGCCAGATGATGTACACAATAAAAAATAATAATATAAGTAGTAATATCAAAGTAAGAAGGAATGGTAATATTAAAGATATCAAATATAAATGTTTTTTGTAATATAAATGAAATGTGTAAAATTATTTTCTACAAACTCTTCAAGGTTAGAACATTTAAGGATCTGTAAAAATTTAAGAAGGATATAGATACTTTTAGTGCATTTCTCAGATAAAGTTTAAAGAACAGTTGGATAAATATATTTGTTTATGAAAAAACTGATAAGTGAAGAAGAATGTATTGTGTAGCATTTTTGATAAAATGTAATCTTTTATTCTTAAACATCATGCTATATCAATGAAAGGCAAGTAGTGTTTCATGTTAAACTTAACTTGCATAATGGTACTAGTTACAATCTTATTGGTGTTTGCCCCAACCTTAAATTCAGATAATTCAGAAAAAGAAAGCTTTTATTAATTATGGGATATTATTTATGTTATCTAATTTAGTGGGAATAATAGGGAAATCCAGGACAGACAAGCACTTTGTTAAATTTCATGTATAAGGTACTGGTCAACTTGGCTACCTAAATTGATTTTCTCTTGGGTTTTTAAACCACTGCATCTACATCATGAAATAATTATGGACTAACTAATTAGCAAATATAAGATTCAACATACATTGCATTTCTAAGATCTAAATTCATGAGTAATTAAAAAAATACAACAGAAAACTAAAAGGATAAAAAGGAAATATTTTCCTGCCACATGTTATAATAAACACTTTTCTTATCTTATTAGAAATTAATTTAAAAATAAATTTTGTCTTCTTCATTAATATTGCTAAAATGTTTTTATTTGAAAAGTTGAATGTAAATATTGGATTTGGAAATGTTCATTTAGATTGTTTATGTTGCTGTTATTATTGTTATTGTTAATATTATTATTGTTCCTTATTATTATTATTATTATTATTATTATTATTATTATTATTATTATTATTATTATTATTATTATTATTATTATTATTATTATTATTATTATTATTATTATTATTATTATTATTATTATTATTATTATTATTATTATTATTATTATTATTATTATTATTATTATTATTATTATTATTATTATTATTATTATTATTATTATTATTATTATTATTATTATTATTATTATTATTATTATTATTACTACTATTCATCACATAATCACAATTTCTTATGCTTGCACATAACTTATTATCACAGTCAAAACTTTCCATACAGTATCCTTAATTTATGAGCATTGTGAAAACCTTAAATTTCTTATAATGGAATTGATAAGAATCCATGATGACAGACTTAAGATTAAAAAAAAAAACTTATGTATTTGAAAAGAAAAACTTTTTATATGTGTGGAAGATAGCAAGCCAATTTGTACAAAACACATAAAAACATGCAGTAAGTGTTCTAGTTTATGACAAAATCTTAAAATCATTTTTAGTTAACTTATTTTTAATGTCTATTTGACATCATAATTATACCATAAAGTAATAAAATTCTTATTAGTGATGTACATATCAATTGTAGTCTTAACATTACAAAAAAAAGCATATTGTAGCCAATGTGGAATTAATAAACTTTGTTAAAAAAACAATATTTCAAGTATTCTAAAATTGATCTTGAAGTAATCTAAAAATGATTTTAAAATAACTTATAAAGACCTATAACCATGAAAGTCATGCAGAGAGGAGTAAAATTTGTTGACTTTGTTGCTATTTGATTATATTAGTCTCTTTATATATATTCTGCAAGTGATTTGGAAATAGATTACAAAGACCTACAATTATCCAAGTCATATTGAGATGAGTTAAATCTTTTGATTTTGCTATTTGATTTTACTGGCATTTTTAGATTTTTTTTTAATTAAAAAAAAGGAAAATATAAAAATACACAAGTTTATTAACAGAGCAAAAAAAAAAATAATGAAATATCTGGAGAGTTGTACATGCAAAGTTTGAATGTAACATAATTGCAATAAATTTTATGAATTTAATTGAATAGAAGATTTGATGCTGACTTTAAAAATGATTAAATTAAATTATAAATAAATAATAGTGATACATTTGTTACAATGCCATTTTTAAAGTTTTCTGATAGATTGGTAAATATTTCTCATGGTCCTTTATAACATCTTTAAGGATAATGTTATATATGCATTTATTAATTGAAACAATTTATTTTAAAATGAAATTTAAATGACAGGAACAAATATGGTTAAAATTCAAATTAAACTCCTCGGATTTTAATCTTTGAAATCATTTCTTGAAATAAATTGTTTTGCTTTTGAGAAATTAGATATTTGTGCGTGCAGAACATTTTATCATTATAATGTATACTTCCTTTTAGAGATTCTTTTCCAAATTAATTAACTGTGGTAAAAATTTACCATAAACATTAATTATTTGTATATGTAACATTATAGAAGATAACATAAATTTCACAAGATATATATATATAATGGTATACTGAAACACAAAAATATATTTACAAGATATATATATATATAATGGTATACTGAAACACAAAAATATATTTAAAATTATAAACAAAATAATTGTGTTTATTCATCGATTAGATTTAAAATACCCTGATAAAATATTGACTGTAGAAGTAGGAGAGAAATATTATAATATTAGCAATTCATTTTTGTTTACATTTTTAGAGTATGTTACATTCATCAAGAAAAATATTTAATATCTGTTCTTTCACTAGTTAATTTTATTGTTTTTCTCATTATTTTTATCACCTTCTTTTTATATAAAATTGAATGTAAATTATCTTTATTTTTTTATATGTTTGCTTTTCAGAATTATATAATACTGGTATCAATATTGATTTATATATATATTATTTTTAAATAAAATTTTTATTTAAAAGTAATACTATTTACAAATAATTTAGTCATATTTTACTAATGTAGATATGAACTTTCATATACATTTTCAAAACACACTTTTTAAACTAAATATTTATAACAAAATAAAAATATACTACTTAATTTAATTAATGTAACATTAATGAATAAACCCTATTTTGCTTAATAAATAATAATCACCATATAATTAATGTTTTATATTATAATTTAGTTGTTGTGAGTTACACCCAATGTGGCCACTTGATGGCATTGTTGCTTGCAAAAATAATGAAATGTAACATTACCAGGCCAATAATTTTTTGACTGTGATAATTGTTTGCTTTCTGTTCTCCGACAACTTTTAAAAGTATTTTTAAAAAATTTACTAACAAACATTTTCTAAATTACATTTTTTCTTTTCTAAATTACATTTGAAATTACATTATAATTTCAGTGCATAGCACTGACATGTGTGGGTGTGTGTGCCCAATGATTTTGTGATCTGAAGGATCAGCCAATATATGCACTAGTCAGATCAAAAGTTTTCAGTATGTAATGCTGGAATGAGCATGGGGAGAGACATCCAATGGTTTTTCTGATTCAAAGAATCAGCCAATACATGCACTACTCTGAGAAAACCAAGCTTTCAGCATGTAGTTCTGAAATGTGGGGGGATAATGGTTTTGACAATCCAAAGGATTGACCAATACATGCACTAGTCTGACAAAACAGCCTACAACAACAGCTATTTCATTACTCTCATAAGTGTTCCCCTGCAAACATGTCTTTTCATGTGACTTATGTGAAATGCTTCTGGGACATACCCTTTTGAAATTGTTTTCCCCTTCCAAAATGTGTAGGGAAATGCACAATAGGCTTAAAATTATTAGTATGTTATAGTACATCAAGTGGAATATAAAATCGTTACTTCCAATGCACATAAAACATATGTGGTAAGTTGAATTTCATACACCCTTATATCCTATGGTAGCAATCTGTGAAATGTGTTCTATTTCCATAGTGATATGAAGAACAGTATGCAATGCCATCTAGGCTTGCTAATGGCTAATATGAACATAACTCTTATATGCTGTAAGTAAGACCATGTAAATGGCATATTTCTGTGCTTTTGCAGAGAAACAATGCCATCAAGTGGCCACATTGGATGTAACTCACAACTAACTATAAATCAATAAATTATCTTCTTGTGAAAATATTACTTGATATCTGTTAGTTGATAATTAAAATGACTATACTTTAAATTAAGTACTTAAACTATTTAAAGTATTTTGAATCAATTTTTTTGCTCTTCCATATCTCTATAATTTAGGTTGTTGTAATTAGACAATAATAACAGCAATTATTATTATTATTGTTATTATTTATTTTTTTAAATTATCCATATCAAATACAATGTTTAAGTCTGATATGTTCAAACTAACTATCTCAACATACACACATCTTAGAACCTATATAAAAATCATACATTATTTTATACAACCATAACAAATTATATAGAGGTAAAAACAAAGTCTTTGATTTTATATATGGCTGGGATCTGCTACATGACAAGCGTCAATAAGATTATGCATCCAGTCAATATTATAAACTACTATGAAATAGTTCATTGATGATGATAGTCAAGTTTACCCTATTTCAGAGCAGCCATACAATGGATGTTTATAGAAAATATATCACAATAAAAAGACTGCCAGGTTGGGATCAAGAAAACAAAGACATCTTTAAGAAATTGTCTTCTCTAATTTTCTACTTCTAATTAAAAAAAGAACTCATAGTAGATATCAATAATACTAGATATGGGTAAGGGTTCATTCCTTGTCAAATATAACTATTAATTACAAATAATCAGTAAGAACTGTCTAACCAAGGATATTGATAGGTATATTGTAAAATAAATTACTGATTTAAAAGAGATATAGGTACTAATGGAAATACAAGCTGGCTTTTTCATCTTCTCCATTCACGATTCATTTTCATTTTTTATCTTACTCTACTCAGTTGTTAAGAATGGTATAGAACTTGATGATAAAAACAAGTCTTAAGCTATTCGCTATTTCTTAAGAAAAACTTACAAAAGTGAATTTTGTTTCTGTGTAATCATGTTTTTGTTCTTTAATTAATTCTTTAGTCATTAGTATAACGATCACCTTTAGTACAAGTATCACTTTTAGTATGCAAGTATGTATTAGCATGTAATGTACATGTAGATAGGGTGCCATTGGAAAAAAAAGAAAATATATTGTTGGTAGATTAAAATACATAATTTTAATTTTGCATAATTTAGCTCATATAATAATTTGAAACTTAACTAAATTTGAAAAAAGACAAGATTTTATGTTAGAAAATCCATATTTAAAAAACATTTAGTTCTTAAAATTTGAAAAAATGTAGAGAATATTATCTAAAAATTACCTGACTAATAAAATCTGGCACTATTGTTAAATAGTAAAAGTAATAAAAATATTCAAATAGGTATTAGTTAAAAACTAAATGCAGTGATGACAATAAATGTATTTATATTTTTAAATATAGTTACACATAATATCTAAATTTTGCTTGATATAGACTTTTCAAGACTTGATTTTAGGATGGTGTTTGTAGATAGGTGTTTTCAAGATATAAACTAAAATAGTTGCTTTTAGTGAAACTCATGTTGCAAAAAATATGCATACTTTAACAGATAAAAAATATATAAAAAGTAAAAATTAATAAAGATGAATAAATTTTTTGAAGTATTTTTGCGAAAAATACTTTACATTTTTTATTAGAAATTTTTGTTGAAATGTTTGGGGTGTTTGACAAAAAAATATATTTGCCCAATGTTTAGTTAAAGTGTGAAAAGTTGTGTGAAATTAAAGATAATGAAAGTTGTGAAATTTAAACTGATATGTAATGAAAAGATTGTTTTGTATTTAATAAAACCGAAATTTTAAAAAATGTTTGCTAAACGTTTTGTCTTGTGAAGAAAAAAAACATGGGAAAATGCTTTCAGCATCTTGGAAATGTGATAATAAAATAACAATAAGAGAAGCTGAGCATATAAACTTAAAAATAAAAAAATTTAAATACTGAGTAATAATGACTATTTATTGATGAAAAAAGAGATAAAATTAAATGAAGCAGACAGGAAAGAAAACATAAACAACTATATTAAAGATCTATTAGCAGCAGGGTTCAAATTCAAAGCTATTAAAAATAAAATCATAAAATTTAATAATACAATAAACAATAATGTACCTCGCACCAATCTACCTAGAATAACAATCCCCTACATTCCTAAAATATCTAACAAACTAATGAAAGCATTAAACGATAAATTTAACATAGCAGTTAGAACTCCACCTAATTCTAATAGATTGCTTAACAACTCTAAAGACCACATTGATCGATCGTTCACCCCACATGTGGTGTACTCTATTGCCTGCCCTCAGGCTGGATGCCATGCTATATATTATGGTGAACGAAAGCTACAATCAATACTAGACTGGGTCAACATATTTACACATTTAACAGAGCTCAGAAAAACAGCAACACATCCTCTGTATTCTTGGAGCATGCTAAACAATCCGGACACAACTTCACACCCACCAATCCCACAATATTGTGCTCAGAATCAAATGATCACAAAAGAAAAATAAAGGAGGCATTTTACATCAATGGAAACATCCATGCCATTAATAGAAAGGATACTTGCTTCGAGATCTCGAAGAAATGGGCTACGTAATACTAGCTTATTTGAATATTTGTATTTGCATATTTTATTATACATTTTATGAAGGCTATGAATATGAGGCATGGATCCTCGAAGCCGATAAACTTTAATACTAATTAATATCTTCTCTAATTAACAATTATATATTTTACATATAGTGAGAAGTAAAGCTATATTTATTAAACAAAGAAATGTAAGTTAAAATTGAACAAGAAGTGACATATTTGTGAATATGATAAGAATAGAATGTTAGGGAAGTGTAAAATTACTTTCAAGGTTTATCTTCAATTAATGTTATTGTTGTTCTGATGAATTTTGTCTAAACATCTACCTTTGAGCAGATAATGACAATATACTATATATATATATTGAAACAGTAAGATTCGTATTCGAATATACTATATATATATATTGAAACAGTAAGATTCGTATTCGAATCTTAAGTTTCACCTTTTTCTATCGTCTTCCACTCACCGGTCTATCCTACCCAAATGTAAACTTTTTGGTATCGAATTGTGTGTGTAGCAATATTAAAAATGTATAGATATATGTAGAATTCAACATAAACATGCACATTTCGATCTCAAATTTAGGGCAATAAATATAATTTATATTTCTTCTTTTAGTTATATAAAAATATATAATTTTAATCATTTATTTTAAATTGTAAAATCCATTATTTATTGCTTTGTTTAAATTTCATTGAATAATAATTTAGAAATAGAAGTAATATTTAATTAAAAGTAAAAATAATCATATGTTCCCTTTTTATCTTTGAAATTTTAAAAAGAATCGGTTGGTGAGAGATAATAGATTAATTAAAAAGAAAAATTCCCTAAAATGTAATTATAAAAATTAAATGTAAAATCTAAACGTAAACAATAGAAAGGTAGCTGTCTCTAAATTAGAATTAACAAAAATGCATTGATTATCCTCAGGGCAGATTAAGTGGAATCCAAAAATAAACTATGACAAAAATGTGAAAGATAAGATTTAAGAAGAGAGGCCATCTTAGACTTGCTAGAAACAGGCATTTTAACTTTAGCTCTGCTCTCGATCAGTTGAGAGTCTCCAAAATATTAAATAAATTGTTCCTGCCATGGTATGACTGAGTAAAAGCACCCAGACTATTCTCCGCCCAGGAGATGGCCTATCAGATGCCAAACCTTCCATTGCCCTTCATAAATTCAACCACGAAGATGTGCTGCCTAAAATAATTTGAAAGCTGCTGCTGTTAAATTATACGAATCATCTAAATGCTGTAAAGAACTGCTAATGCTACAACCATGAACAATTTGCTACTGATCACAGAATCGGAAAACTTCTCATAAACATGTACCTGTGTCCAAATTCTCTAGAGTACTCTACTAATATGTTATAGCTCATTCTTCATACTACTTATATAGCTTATAAAATGTAAAATTATCATTTGTAAAACTAAAATTTAATAATTAATTTATTGTGTAAATTTCTCTAATAATCTAGCTTACCTCACTCTATCTTTCTTGGATACGTATTTCTAAAATCTACATTTTATCATATATTTATCGCATGCTCATAATTTTCTAAATATAAATCTATGATCGCTTGAAACAGTGGATGCAGGTCAAATTTTCATTAATATTTACTTTCATAAATAACTTAATATTTTCACATAAATCGACACGCATTCAATGCTTCCTTTATTGTAATGTAGGGGTCTACCGCTTAGCAAATGGCTGATGTATTAGTGTAATAAGCACCAAGTTTTTATATGTTTTATATTTTATTAAATCTTGATTAATAATTCCATAAAATTGCATTTCTTTGAGAGTCGCAAACGTTCATTATTAAATGTTGATATGGTAGGGCTGAGTTAGAAAATATATTTAAACTTACCAAAGTCATCTATGCATTATACATTTGTTATGTTTTAGAGACATGATGACCCATTACAAGCCGTGAATATTCCGGATTCTATAGGGTTGAAATTAACCCCAGTCATCCTACACAAGGTGACAAATGAATGTCCTGTAGGACTTGACGACTTTCATGCAGCTAGCATGCAAATCGTGGCATGAACCACTTGTCCCTGGTTATGCTTATGTGACACCTTACCTCTTTGGGCCGATGGCAAATGCCAGCCCATCATTCTTATAAACTCATTCACGGCTTTGCAGTTTCAATATACTGCCATTCCATATCGCCTCTTTAGCGTACCACGTGTTTTCTTTATTTACTTTATTATTCTATATATAACTCCGTCCCTGCATCAGTGACATAACTCACTCTCAAATAAATGTTTGCTTCTAGTTATTAGTAAATATATCTTATAATTAAATAAATATATGTCTGCCACTACTACTTATAAATTTTACTTTAGATGGTAATTTCGGATTTTATGAGCTATGACGTTTTACACTTAGCATGTTTTTTGACGGTAAGATTTCATCGAAGATTAGATAAACGATGTCATGGCAACAAAGTCACTGGCAAGACTAATCCTTGGGAATACTGATTTTTTGATTGAGGTGTCTCACGAGATTTAAAATTCGAGAGACCTATGGGAAATTTTGTCATTTCCCTGTCTTTTATGGTTTTGATATCGACGTGAGCACAGTGATTTTTTAGATCATATTTTCATATCTAATATGGACATATTACTAAATAGAGTGAATTTTTAACTGTTGATTAGATATTATAGTAATTTCCACCATCGTTTTTGTAAGTAATTTTCATTTTGTTTCTTAATAATTAAATATAATAGCTCTTAAGACATATATTGCCATTACAGGTTATTTTTTAATTTGTAAATTTCATAATTTTATGTACTACCTTTTCGGTTATCTTTTGTTTTGCTTCTTTTGGGTCATCTTCTTTCCATTTTTTTATTATAAATTATCCTTATTTTCATTAAAAAAAGACTACACTTTTAATTTCATAATTTTATGTAATATGATTTAATTAGAACATTTTATGTCCGCCATTTTCACGGTATGGCAGATTCACACTATATCGGGAAAAGTATTTTTTATTGTCTCTAATTTTAAAATTACAAATAATTTTTATAATTTTTTTTGCAATTATTTTGTATTCAATTTGAATTTATAATATTTTTAGTAAATTACTATTAATTTATGTAATTTCTTTTTGGTGCATGTAATTATTTTGCTTTTTTGGAGTAACTACAAACATGGCGCCGAGATGATGTTTTTTTATGTCCTCCATTTCCGCTGTATAATAGATTCACATTATATCGGAAAAAGTGTTTTTTTTTTGTCTTTAATTTTAAAATTATAAAAAAATTTTATAATTTTTTTTGTGAATTATTTTGTAGTCAATTTGAATTTATAATAATTTTAGTAAATTACTATTAATTTATGTACTTTTTTGGTGTGTGTAATTAATTTTTTTTTTTGCTGAGGAACGACAAGCTAAGCAAAAGCATATATATTTGACAGTACCTATTTAACATTTTTTGGTCTTTTAGAAAATTTTTTTTGCTAATTTTTGCAGTTTTGCTTTAAATCAATTTTTAAGTGGATGTCTTATATATATATATATATATATATAAGACATATATATATATATATATATATATATATATATATATATATATATTTGACAGTACCTATTTAACATTTTTTGGTCTTTTATACAAATTTTTTTTTTGTGTGTGCTAATTTTTGCAGTTTTGCTTTAAATCAATTTTTAAGTGAATGTCTTATATATATATATATATATATATATATATATATATATATATATATATATATATATATATTTGACAGTACCTATTTAACATTTTTTGGTCTTTTAGTAAAATTATTTTTTTTGTGCTAATTTTTGCAGTTTTGCTTTAAATCAATTTTTAAGTGAATGTTTTATATATATTTGACAGTACCTATTTAACATTTTTTGGTCTTTTAGACATATTTTTTTATGTGTGCTAATTTTTGCAGTTTTGCTTTAAATCATTTTTAAAGTTAATATCATATATATATTTCTTGCTCTTAGTGGTCATCTACTAGATGTCCTCTTTTGTATTATTCTTGATTTAGATGTCCTCTTAGTATTATTATTGCTATTTTTACCGGTTGACCTTTTTAGTATTATTCTTGCTATTAGATGTTCTCTTTCGTATTATTCTTGCTATTAGATGTCCTCTTATTATTCTTGCTATTAGATGTCCTCTTTTGTATAATTCTTGCTATTAGATGTCCTCTTTCATATTATTCTTGCTACTGGATGTCTTCTTTCATATTATTCTTGCTATTGGATGTCCTCTTTCGTATTATTCTTGCTATTAGATGTCCTCTTTCATATTATTCTTGCTATTGGATGTCCTCTTTCATTTTATTCTTGCTATTAGATGTCCTCTTTCATATTATTCTTGCTATTAGATGTCCTTTCGTATTATTCTTGCTATTAAATGTCCTCTTTTGTATTATTCTTGCTATTAGATGTCCTCTTTCATATTATTCTTGCTATTAGATATCCTCTTTCATATTATTCTTGCTATTAGATGTCCTCTTTCGTATTATTCTTTCTATTAGATATCCTCTTTTGTATTATTCTTGCTACTAGATGTCCTCTTTCGTATTATTCTTGCTATTAGATGTCCTCTTTCATATTATTCTTGCTACTAGATGTCCTCTTTCATATTATTTTTGCTGCTAGATGTCCTCTTTTGTATTATTCTTGCTACTAGATATGCTCTTTTGTATTATTCTTGCTACTACATGTCTTCTTTCATATTATTATTGCTACTACATGTCCTCTTTCATATTATTCTTGCTATTACATGTCCTCTTTCATATTATTATTACTACTACATGTTTTCTTTCGTATTATTATTGCTACTAGATGTCCTCTTTTGTATTATTCTTGCTATTAGATGTCCTCTTTCATATTATTCTTGCTCTTAGATGTCCTATTTAATATTATTATTGCTAGTTTTACCAGTTGACCTCTTTCGTATTATTCTTGCTATTAGATGTCCTCTTTAGTATTATTATTGCTATTTTACCCATTAGCCTCTTTAGTATTATTCTTGCTATTAGATGTACTTTTTAGTATTATTGTTATGACTACCATTATTACATTTTATTATATTAATATTTTTTGTACAGAAACAACAAACATGGCATCCGATTTCTACCAGATGGCTTGCTGCTTTATTGCTTTTTATTGGTATGATGTATTGCCATGAAGACTTACTACTCTAATCTTTCGATCTTTAACGTAATATCTCCACGGGTTTTCTGAACACATTTTATCGATTAACATTGTCAAGAAATCACTAGGAGACGTTATCTTAAGGATCGGAAGATTTGAGTAGTACGTCTTTGTGGTAATATGTCATAGCAAGAAAAGTACTAAAGTACCCTTTAGACTCTTGCATTGCAAAGGTATAAATCCATCAAGGCATGTCTTAGAAATACTTGCTCAAGAATTTTAGATAGCTGGATTACGTGATCAAATAAATGTTTTTCTTTTGTAAATATTACAGTATCGGAAATACTGCGACTGAGGTCTTAAATATAAAATATGTCTAAATAAATAAATGTACTTCTTTAATATAATAGTATCGGAAAATCCCGCTACCGAAACTTTAAATCTTAGCAAATATTATTAGTAAATAGTTTTATCACTAAAATGTTTTAAATAAATAATTTCAAAATATGCATCTGCAGTTACGTTTTATTTATTCGATACCCATTCAATATGTTTCCTCGATTTGTAGATATAAGTGTTTAATTAATATTAGTGTACGATTAATGTTCTGATTGGCTAACTCGAAATAAAATCATGAATCTCTTGCATACCCTGACCCCCGTGCATAAAGAAATATTTACTAATGTTGCATCAGATGCATTGTTTCGTAGATTGTATTGTGGAACTGATAAACTATGTTCGAACTCAGTACTACGGGTGGCTTCTCTACCTCGATGGTGCTGCTATTCTGTGTGATGGTCGAATTCTGCACTATGCTAACTAATCACACATTTTCTGATTGTTACAATATATATATATATATATATATATATATATATACATATATATATATATATATATATATATATATATATGCGTGTGTGTGTTTGTGTGTATGTGAAAAAAAAAAGAGGTCAAAATGAATTAAAGTCAACATGGATATGACAGTAATTTTGGCATAAACAAGAGTTTTGAGCATTACAACCTCAGATTTTTAATGATATGGATAACTGAAAAGTTGGAGCATGGGAAATATTGAAGCTTGCCCAGTAAAGTTTGAAGATTTGCTATAATTAATATAAAATAAGCACCTATTGTATATATGTCCAATATATGGTGATCTGGATTAATTGATGACTGCTGGTTCAACATGAAATACATGTATTGGAGAACATTTATCTTTTTCATATGTATGTGATCATTTGTATCACTTGTGTAAGATATAGTGGATGGTTGTAAGAAGCTTAAAGTCTGAATTTAAGTTACTTCTAATTACATTAAGTTTAATACAGATAATGTACATGTATTTAAATATTATATACAAGTTTGTTACAAAGTTTTAAAAGAAGATGAATTTTTTTTAATTTGATAAATAAAAATAATCTATTAAATAAATATCTTACAATAGCTTATTACAGTTGATTAATATTCTCATCTTATGATTTAGTCATTCAATACTCTTCTTTATAACAAAAAAGAGCTTAATAATAAAGTTGGCCCTTTTTATTGGATCACTTTCTTATTCTATGTATTCTAGATTGCTAAGTGGAAATGTATATGTCATTTACTAAAACAGAATTTACTATTTAAAAATTATATAAATAAAAATTAAATATTTCCATAAATGTTAATATAATAAACAGTAGAAATTAAAAATTATAACCTTGTAGTAAGTAAGAATTTACAATGCTAAATGTTTTATATGTAACATCAATGTATTCACTAGAAGGTATTCAAATATATTTAAACAATTTCAATAAATTGTTCTCAAAACATTACATATGCAATTATATCCTTGTAAACAGAAAAAAAAGTTTTTACATTATGATGATGCCAGGAAACTATCAATTATTAATTGATATATCTGAGACTGAACAAGTTTTCTTTATTAATCTATATACATATTTTTTGTTCTAGAATTCAATGAAGTAAAAGATCTATTGTACTTCAAATACAAGTTGTTAAAAGCTTTAATTCTGGACACCTAATTTTATACTTATGAGATTGCAGAAGACTGATATCTTCCCTTGACATTTTTCAAATAAGAATCCATCTTTTCTAGACAGTTGTAAATAAATTAAATACTTTCCTGAATTTTAATATGATAAACAAAAGAAATTAGCCAATTATATTTATGTAAATAGGTATAACATTTTATTTTTAGATGTTTCCAGAAAAACAGCTGTATCATCACTATTGCACTTGACTTTCAATTAATACTAGGCTCATTTTTTTTACTATTTCTACCACTTAACAATCCAATAAGCATGGTAATAGTGACATATTTTATGAGTCAGATTATTTTTAGATAATAATCTCATTTTTTTTTGAGAAAATGAATTATTATTTGTAAGATGTCAAGGAAAGATATCAATCTTCTGCATTCTCATATTATGCAAATAACTATCCAGATTTAAACCTTTTTTAACAAGATTAAAAATGAAAGTAATTTCATACTTGCTAAATACAAAGATCAATCAGGTTAAAATATTCAAAAATAAATCTCTGATTGGTTAAAAATTCATTTATAAGAAGGAAAAAAAGATGAAAAAATAGTATAGTTTTTGCCTTTAAAAAATATATTGTCATATATTTTGATTAGATGGCACTTTGTTTAAATATTTTAATTAGATGACATTTTGTTTAAATAATTGCAATGAGTTAATCTCTCTCTCTCTCTCTCTCTCTCTCTCTCTATCTCTCTCTATATATCTATATATATATATATATATATATATATATATATATATATATATATATATATATATATTTCAATATAGCATAATTTATTTGGTCAGCATTAAAATTCCAGCCTTATTCATTATTGATATATATTGATTATGATAATTTATTTATATATTAAAATAATTAGGAAATATTTTTTCTTAATATGATGATGGAAATGACCAATACATAAACAACTATATATAATAGAAGTTTAAGTTATGTAGATTATGAGTTACTTCTAATGAAATGCACATGGAATTGATATAAATTGTTAAAATAGGCAAAACTTTCTCCATACAGTAGTGCCACTCAAAGCAAGACAGAGTAATCAATGGATGCCAGAAGGTTTGTGCATAAAATCCCTATCTAATGCCTACTCATCTAATACCCCCATACTAGTTTCTGCCTTGTGGTATTCATGAGTGAGGAGCCTTGGATCTGAGAGCATTGCACCTTGGATCTAAAAGCACTGCACCTGCAGTGCTCTCAGATCCAAGGCTCCTCACTGGCAAAGGCCACAGCCAGAAACTAGTTTAACAATGTTGAATCCATAGGCACTAGATAGGGATATTATGCACAAACCTTCTGTCATCCAATGATTACTTTATCTTGCTTTTAGTGGCACTACTGTATGGAGAGAGTTTTGCTTATTTTAACAATAGTTATAAGTAAGCATGGGAGATAGTGATCATGTGATGGAATTGATATACTGACCAGCCAATTTTATATGAGTAATTGAAAATTGCACACTATTTACAGAAAAATAAACAATAATTTTAAACAAACTGATAATAATATAATTATTAGTACATTATCATTTATTTTCTCTACTAAATATTCTTTCATTAGCAATGATTTATCAAGAATAGCTATTAAAACTGTTTTAATACCTATGACTTCATCAAAACAAATTTAAATAATTAAATAATGATATTTCTATAACAATCACTTCTAAATTAATATTTATTTTGTTTTCTAATCATGTATAAAATATAAAAGAGGAATAAATTAAATATCAGCTGTGCTTTCTGTGAAATATCCAATATTTATACACACTAATTTTATAATGTTAACTTATAATTACAGCCTATTTTATAAATATAATTGTATGATTGAGCACACTTTCCATAAATATTATCCAGATTTTTATTACATTATGGATATAAACTTACATGTTGTTGATCCTCATAAATATAATTCATTTATTCAGCTATCTTTGGTTTCATACCACCAATATATACATCTAGAACAAATCTGTTTGCCAAGTATATACATAACTAAACAAATTTATTCCTTATATTAATATGAGTCCAAGAGTGGCTTCCCATGGGTCCAACAGTTTTTACTTTTAACAATAACATAGACTTAATTCAATGAGGTGATCATTTCAGATTCCCGTCTCAGATATACAAAATCACTATTTCACAGATCATATGATTATATACCAAAGATGTAAATCATCATCATCACCATGTCCAACCACTATTGAGCAACAGTAAGATAAAGGTCTCTCCAAGTTCAATCTGTCACCAATCTTTAGCCTATATTCTCTACATCATTCCAGTACATTTTTTGTTTCATTCATCTATCATACATGTTGTCACTTTCTAAGTTTTTTACAATCTCTTAGAATCAGTTCAATATTTCAATTGTCCATCTATTATCATCTCTTCTAGCAATATGTTCAGTCCAACTTCTTTTCAGTTGTGTAATTTTTTCAATGATGTCAGAAACACTAGTTTGTTCTCTAACCCATGCATTCCATTTTCAATCTCTTCTTGTTACTTTTAACATACATCTCTTCATATTTCATTGAGGGACCAGAAGTCTTTGTGATGCTCTTCTATTAGGTGTCAAAGATACATATCCATAAGTAAGAACTGATAGAGCACATTTATAAAAAAATCTTCCTTTTTAAACACATAGTTCTAATTGCTTTTAGTTTTAAGATATTTCTACCAAAAGTACTCCAAACAAGTTTAATTTTCAAATTAATTTCATCCCTTATATCTCCATCTATAGAAATAATTTGACCAAGGTATTTATAATTGTTAACTTCTCCAAATTCATCATTATCTAATTTTATTTTCTGCATTTGAGAAAATCCACTGAATGTTACTTTAGTCTCCATAACATTTATCTTTAATTCTACTTTCTTACTTTAATCTGATAACTTGGGTAAGATGTCCTGAATCTCTAAAGCAATATTTGCAAAAACAATTACATCATCTGCAAAATCTAGCTGACTTAAATAATCACTATTTGCTTTTATTCCCTTAGCTTCTCATTTTAATACACACAATATTTTTTTGCAAAACTACTGTAAAAAGTTTGGAGATGTGAAATCACTCTGTTGCACAACATTCTCAATGTTAATCTTTTTACTAACATTATATTATCTAATTGCTGTTGTTGCATTTTTATAAATATTCTTCAGAATAGAACAATATCATCCATCTATAACTGTGATGATCCAATGATTTAATCACTGAAGAAATGCTTATAGAATCAAAATCATTTTTATTATCTACAAATCAAAAGAATAATGGCAATTCATATTCATTGATCCATTTTATAACTTCTCTCAATACATATATATGATCCATTATACTAAAAGAATTTTTAAATCAATCTTGTTCTTTTGGTTGGTAAAAGTCAAAAAGTTCACTCTACGCAAATTGTGATTATTTTGCAAAAAATGTATAGAACTGATAAAAGACTGATAGGTCTGTAATTTCTAATATCTTCTTTTATCTTTTCATAAATATTAATATTAGTACTGCAATCTTCCAATCATTTGGTATATTTTTATTATTTAGACATTGGTATATAACTGCAAAAAAAATCTATTTTTTACCTGCTTTTTTAAAAATATTGATTATGTAAATGTCAATGGATTAATTATTTTCATAAAAATGCAATTCTAAAGCACTCATTGACTTTGAGTTTAGATGAAATGATACAAATAATAAACATAAGCTAATTAATTGCACTGATCCAGCTTTCAGCAAAACACTACCAGAATCACAGTACTAAATAAGGTTATGCTGTACAGATAAGCTCATATAATTGATATGATATAATATATAAATGATGTCTCACCTTTTCATTTAAAATCCTAAACAATTCAGAAAACATCTTGTACAATTTAATTGTTCTTTATTGCTACATAATTCTTGACAAAAACTGTTCTATACATTTCATAATGTCATCACCCTTTTTATTAATACTTCCATTTTTTTATTGCAGAAATATATTTTCTACCAATGCCAAAATGTTGTTTTACTCTCTCCAGACTTTTATTCTCTTCTATAACTCTTCTTTATTGTTCACAATTCAATTTTCTTATATCATTATCAACTATTTTCCACACTATTGTACACAATTTTGAGATATTCAATCCTTTTTACTGCATCATTTTTATATATTTATTTTTTCTTCATAAGTTGATTTCTCTCAGTAGAAATTTTATTGCTTAGCTGCTGCTTTTCTATCAGGTAACTTTCTTGCCACTTTTTAAAAAATGTATGTTATCTTTGTATTGACTTTATTCAAATCTGAATTATATTCAAAATCTCTTAATATTTAAAACCTATTGCAAGTTCTAATTTAAAATTATTGGAATGTTTTTGAAGATTAGGAATATCAATTGTGAATATTGTTTTGTTTAATAATTTTTGTCTCTGTAGTTTTGCATTAACACATATCTTATATCTTACTAATCTATATGATCATTTCCTGTATTGAATTTATTAAGAATATTGCAATTTTGAAATACATATCTTCTGTTACTCAAAATAAAATCCGATTCTGTTGCCATTTCATTTGAATGTTTTCACGTCCATTCCCATTTGACATTTTTCTCAAAAAATAAATTTATAATATAAAGTTGTTTTTTTTGCAACTCAGCACATCTATGCCCTCTTTTTATCACTATAATCAAATTTACCTTTAGCACTTTTATCTTTCAATTGTTTAGAATTCTAGCATTAAATTTTACCGTGATAATTTTAAAATGCTGTTTGACAGATCAAAACTATTTTGTACATCCATGTAAAAAATCTGTACTTCAAAGCATCACAATAAGTAATTGTTGCAGCATAAACCTAAATTATCTGCATTTGATATCCTATTTGGTGGAATAACTAATCTTTCTTTCAATCCAATACACCATCAATCTCCACAAAGTCGTTCTTCCATTTTTTTGTTTATAATGAATGTTACTTCATTTGTACTTCCAGTGCATGTGTCTTTGTAGTACAGTAGATGGCCATTTTTAAAATCAATTGTCTCTTTACCTTTTCTTCTAACTTTACAAATTCCTACAATGTCCATTTAATATTAGACAATTTTTCTTTTAATTATTGCAATATTTCTTCATTTGAAAGTGATCTGTATTTGCAAATAACTAAATAAAAGGTCATCATCAATTGGAAGCCTGGGTATGCAATCAAAAGACTACTAGCATGCATACGCTGCTTCAGCCATCAACTTTTACTTTGACTGACAACCTTACAGACTCCTAGGAATAAAGGCCATATATATTTTTGTCTATCATTATTGTAAATATTTATTAGAAAAAAAAATCACATACACATTCATTCTTCCTTCAAGATAACTCAACTCCTAATTCTGTTAAGAGCTATCATGCAACCAGAAAGAAAAGCCACAGTATTTCGGGATTTTAAACATGGAGACAAGAAGCTGATAAACCCACCATATGCCTGTCGTTGTTTTTTTTCATATGCCAAAAGTGAATCCGAGCTAGCTGCTTGGAAGGCAGCTATGCTAACTGCTAGGCCACCAATGCTTGACCCATATGCCTTTTGTTGGGCCAAACATTTATATTCGTATATTATATGAATAATCACATAGTAATGACAGCTGCAACAACAATAATTTTTAGAATGGACATTATGAATTTATCCTACTCGAATCCTTTATGTCCTTTACAGGAATGAAAAGATTTCCTTTCAGTTAATTAACAGAAGATTCTTTTTAGCAGCCAATAACCTAAATATCTGTACTTATACTCTAAGTTCAAACTCGCATAAAAATATACTTTAATATAATTAATACGAGAGTCATATTCACGTAAGCTCACGATCATTTTCAAAGCAGCAATACTCGATTTATCTATTTAAATTAAAAATTATAGGGATTATAAAGCTGTTTTTTTTTTTTTTTTTGCATTTATTATAGGGACATTTTTTGGTAATACTAGGACATTTTACGTACATCAAAATATTCTCCTCACGCATGCACACGCAATATATTTATTTATATTGATTCATTGCTATGATTATTATAATGCCAGATTAATTTTCTTAAATTTAAATATTACATACCGAATGAAATATTATAACATCCTTTTTTTTAAAAATAAGATTATTAGATTTTGTTTTGAATATATATATATATATATAAACTTTTTCAAATCAAGGCAATTAATTCCCGAAAAGAAGACATTTTTTTTTTTGTTTTGTTTTCTATATTCTTTAAGCAAAATTAGAAACAAATAATAAAACTTATATAAGTTAAATGGAATCTCTGATGCTGCTTTTAACTTCATACAAATAAGAAACTAATCTCATTTTTCCTTCTTTTATCAATCAAATAAATTATACGAAACATATTTAATATAACAGAATATATATATATAATCAGATGTTAAGGATAAAAGAAAATTTCAAGTATTAGTGTTCTGTATATCACTCTAATCTGTAAATACCCCCCTCCCTTCGCACTTATGTAACAATTAGT
Organism: Epiperipatus broadwayi; assembly: GCA_028023455.1. NCBI lineage: Eukaryota > Metazoa > Onychophora > Udeonychophora > Euonychophora > Peripatidae > Epiperipatus > Epiperipatus broadwayi. The sequence continues at coordinate 96,257 of JAQFVV010006361.1, read as the reverse complement.
AGTGAAATATTTCCAATGTAGAGTTCTTTGTGTAGTTTATTGTGAGAATTCTTACTCCGATTTTTTTCCTGCACACATGTACTATTCAGTTTACGTTACTATTACTTTTCTTTCCTTTCTAAGGCATGATTTTTTGCCCTTTTAGTTTTTAGACAGAAGAGAATTTCTCTCCTCTGATCTAAAGTTTTGTCTTAGAAGCTTGTTTATAAATACTTGCTGTTTGCCATTATTTCTTGTATGTGTTCAGAGTACGCATTTTTTTAAAAAAATAGCATTTCAGGTTCACCAGTGTTGAATCCAAAGCAGATTTTGGAAGCGGGTTTTTCCCTTTGTTTTAGCTGCTCTGCATAATAATGATTTGATGCAGAATGAAACAAGAATCAAGAAGAAAAAGAATTTTTTAAATTGAAAAACCTCTACATATATTATTGACCACGTTTTCAGCACATTAGTATCTTCTTTATTTTAATTACATTTAATTACTGAAAATGTTTTAATAATCTAATTGACTAAATTTTTATCTTGGATTAAGTTATTTTATCCTTATGTAATTATACTTTGCTTTCAAATCCTTTTATTCCCATAACAAAAATGCTACTTTAAAAGTAAAAATCAGTTTTAATCCCGTTATTTATTTTTTCTTTAATTAAACCAAAATGTAGAATTTTTAATGATGTTTTTTAAAAGTTATTTTCTTTAACATTAATGTACCTAATTATGTTATTTTTCCTTTCAACATTCATGTAACTATAAATTTAAACAGAAGTATTTTAATCATTCATAATAAAACTTAGTTCTACTATTTTCAGCTATTTTATAAAATTTATTTAGTTTTGCCTAAATTTGATTAATTATAATAAAATTCTATTACATTTTTAGTTTTACTTTATTCTAAAATATTATTTTTAATAATTCTGAACTCAATTTTGATGCTATCCATTGCATTATTACTTCTTATAATTTATTCAAAATATTATTTTTAATAACTTTCTTTCAAATTTTTCTAATGCTACTTTTGTTTATTATCCCCACAACCACCGTGAACCAGTTGACTCCCATGTGATGAAATAAATAAGACACTATCTATTTCAATATATATTTTAATAATGTAAGATACTGAAAGCTGGGCTGAGCATATTTATAAAATCATGAAAATAAATGAACAATTGAAATTTTACATTGCTCTCTAAGGATTTGCAAAAATCTAGAAAGAGACAACATATGTGAAAAATGGGTGAAATAAATGTTTGCTGGTATTACATGGAGAAGAAAATGTTGAAGCTTTAAAAAAAACCCATTCTGTAATACATTGTTAATGGCTGAAAGTAATGATAATATTTATATGTATATATGATTGTGGTGTTTAGTGTCATAAGTGTACTACACTAAACAGAAACTGATGAATGAATAATAATACACTTCGCCAGACATAGTAAAAAGTTAATGCAAAGTTATTACAAATAATCAATGAAGTAGAAATAAAACTGTGTATATACATGTTGAATTAAATATTTTCATGGTTTGCTATTATAATAAGGAATAAAAATAAGGATATTATATCCATATAAACAGAGATAACTTTTGCCTTTTCTTATTGTCAGGAATCTAGGTTTTTTATTGAAGTAATAGGAAGTCTCTTTTACTTCAAACTCAAATTATTAAATGGATTTAAATTCATAAAACTATAATTGAATTGTACAATTTCAAATTTTAACCAATAATGACTAAAGCATGACTTAAACTATGCTGATGGTTGCATTAATCTCACCAATTTAATTAGTTCTTAGAATTTTAAAATTAAAACTAGAGCCAAATTTAGTTGTTTTAACATTCAGTAATAAAAAAAAGTCAACAAGTTTTGAAATCAATATTTATCAAACTGAGACCATTAATTAATCAGTTCAATTTTTGATAATTTTTCAATAAAAAGATAAATATAGATATTAAAGTGCAATTTAAAACTTAATGTTTTTCTTCTACACTTAGCATGGTAAAATGTAAAAAATAATAATATAATTATCTCATCTTAATATGATAGCTATTTTATTATACCAAATTAATGCATGGATAACTGATGTGTGTAATGTTTAAAATAATGAAATAATTTTATTTGAGAAAGCTTCATAAAATTTTGATAACACAATGGGAAGACTATAAGTTCAGTAAATTGTATGTTTGTGATGTTTAGTGTGATGTAATTGAATCTCTCATTGTAATTGGCTATTTTAATTGGTGTATAGAAAAAGTAATTGCTTTTATATCTCTATTTTATAGTGAAATTAAGCATAATGTTAATAGATTCAGCAAACTGCATGTGTATTTCAAATATGTTAAACTTTCTAAAAATTTGCTATTTTGATCTTTTATTAGGAGAATATGGCTATAATTAGCAGGCCTTGAGAATAGCAGATGGTTATCATAATTATTATATCACTAATTAATTATTGTATACATATTTATATACAATTAATTATGATGATAATAAATCTTCAATTTTTCACCCATGCATTTTTTATAATATATATTATCACATAATGATAAAATTGATCAAACTCAGCAGCAGCTTTTGAAAAGATCTACCTTCTAGTCAACATATTAATACCTTTTATATTGAAATATTACTAATACAAAGTATTTGATTTTGAATCATTTTGTCAAAAATCATTCTTAGCATCATTAATATAAAAATAATTTTGTGCTGACAAATTGGTTTAAATATATTTTCTACCTGTAATATTTTATCTTTGATATCAAGAAGAGTTATTAGATATATTTAAATATGAATGATGTTCATATGTTGGTAGGATGGTCAGTCATTTCAACTTTAATTTTAAAAAGTGGTTAATATTTAAAACACATTTCCTATGGAGATAAGTTTATTTATCATATGTCAATGTATAAAATAAAAAATATAGTCATCTGAGATATATTAAATTTCAATTAATTTTATATTTATAAATTATCTATTAAATATTTAGATATATCTACAATGTTCTTATGAAATCATTATGCTACATAACTATATCTTATAGTTTATAAGCCATTTAAAATATTTTTTGTTAAATAATACAACTAATTAATATTTTCAGATTTTAACATTAAATGTTATTGTAATAGTGATAATAAAAGATGACTGATATTGATGTGTTCATGGGATAGTCATCGTTTTAAAGGCAGTTGGTAAATCTTGAATCACATACTTTCTAGAGATTAATCAAAAATTTTATTTTAAGGTGTAGCGAAAAAATGGCAAATGGTTTATCACTTCCATTAATTTTAGATTTAAAGAGCCCATATTTTTATTATTATTATTTTATATATATATTGGAATCTTGTATTTCCTATTTTCCATTTGAGAATAACATCTAATATTTTATATTTAAATGAGAATCAATTCTCAGTTGTGTAGATTTTTTTCCTTTGTTAATTAGAAAAAGATCAGCTTTCAGTAATCACATTTGTCTCTTTTAATTAAAAAAATAAGAAAAAAATACATATTTAAAAAAAATGCTGTTGGAATGTATATTAAATAAGAATAATAAAAAATAATATTGTAACTTAATACTACATTTTGCATGTATTTTTTTATGTTTGTATGTATACAATGGATAATAAAATTTCCTAATGGCAAAATATACTACAAATAAGAACAATTGTAAACTATTTCTCTGGTAAAAATATATATTGTGATTAAAATTTCATACTATACATGGCAGGTGAAAAAAATGGCTTATTCTTGGATAATAAATGTATAAATGCAGAGAAAAGACTAGCACATCAGATTACATCATCATCATCATCATTGAATTACTTTGTTCAATAATTCAATAAAATAGTAAGATTAAAGATAATTTTTTTAAATTTTTATAAAACTATATAAAATAATAAAAATCTCAAAAATATTAAAGTCTTGATATTGTGGGAAAACTTATTTCAAAAATAAAAAAAGATAGAACTATTACTAAAAAAAGAATGGTATTATGAAACATTTTAAATGCAGAAGTGAGACATGCAATTAAATCTACAAAAAAGTCCAGAAAGTTATGCAATTGTTATTAATATTTAAAAAGAAATAGGTGAAAATAAGATAAATTGTTGGCTAAATTATATACCAAGTATCTATATGATAAAGATAATACAATAATGATATGGATGTATAATAAAAGGTGTAAAAGATTATATTAAAAATTAATGACTTATTACATTTTTATATATTTTATACAAATATTTTCCAAGATTAATTTAAAAGTGATATTAGAACAATAGATCAACATCTAAATATTATGGGATGTTATAAGAGCATCAATAGCTGTAATAATCAGTTTGTTTTTGGAATTGCATATTATGAAAAAAAAAACATTTGATTATTTAAACATTTTTACAATGATTAAAGCTTTATACCATCAAGATTTAATTTAAGATATTATCATTTTTGAAGAATGCCAATTAAAATGTAACAGAAATGAATACATTGTATGATGACATTAATAATTTTGATAATGATATGGATATATGACAGTGGGGTTTCATAACTCCAAAACTTTTCAATGTAATTCTATGAAAAGTATTCTGTGGATTAAAATTAAAAGCTAAAGAAACAATATATTGAGACTATATAAGTCATATAAATTTGTGGATGATGTGGTTGGGTTTTGCAAATAATGCATAAAATTTTAAAGGATATTCCAAGCCCTATCATATAAAAGTAAGATTGTAGAACTAAAAATAAATGTTATAAAAAACTAAAACAATATTTAAAGTTTGTTCATGAATAAAGAAAATAAAAATAGATAGTCATGAATTAAAAGAAATTAACAACTAAAAAGGCTTGGCATAAAAAAAGAAAAGACAATAGATAAAATTAAGCATAATATTAAAGTTGGTTAAAATATTTTTGGTAAAAATAGTTTAATATTAATAATAAAAAATACATATGTGCTTGAAAAGAAAAGCATGATATGCTTTACCAGTTCTTACTTATAGAAATAAATCTTGTATACTTAATAGAATAACAGTAGAAAGTGTTTAACTCATGCATCGTAATATGCAACAATGTACATCAGAGTCAACAGAGAATAAATGAGAATAAAGTACATGGATGAGACAACAAATAAGTAACAATTATATCATTGACAATATTAAGAGGTTGAAATGGAATTAGACTGAAATTTGTTAGAAAAGATAACAATACATACAAATTTGAAGTCTTGAGTTGGATCCCAGTAAATTGTAAAGGACCATGTGAGATGGATGAATAAAAATAGGAAGCTTGCTAGAAAAATATAAAAAAGAGAAGCTGTGTGTTATATGAAGGTAGATAAAAGTTATAGAACCTTTCATTCAGTAGTTTATCAGTGGTTGTTAAAATAAAAGATTAATTTTATTAAGGACATACTAATAAAATATATTATCAATCAAATGGTTTATCTTGGATGTAAGACTCATAAATTTTAGTTTTAGTTTATCACACTTTTGATAAAATAACATACAATGAATTAATGCAATAATTATGGCTATTAACTATATTTTTGAAATGATTACAAGTTGTCTATTTTTTAGACTATTTCTTTTTTACTTTTTATCATTATTTTTGTACATCAGCATTCTAATATAACTTTTCACATTTTCTTTTATATATTCCTAAAATTTATTCCAAACATTAAAAATGAGCCTAAGTAAAATTCTTCTTTTTATATCAAAATTTTCCATAGACTTTGATTTTAAATGTATTTCATTGTTTAACAATTTTAGCTTGTGTATGAAATTTCTTTTTTTTTACTTTATTTTAAAAATCAATAATCTATTTTCATTTCTTATCTGTGATTTGTTTGCTATTTCTAATATAACAATTACACAATTTGACAGACATTAGAAGTATCAATCACAATAATAAATTTCACTTAAATGTTCCCTATATTTGGAATTAAAGAATAAAAAAAGTCAGAAAGCAACTGTACAATTAGTAATGTATCAAACATATACTTACTGTCATCTCAATTTGTTTAAAAAAAGTCTTAAACAAGATCAAACATTGAAAATTAACATTGAACAAACAGACCAATGGCTTAGTACAGAGCAAATAATAGGTGGAAAATGGAAGAAAAAATGTTTGGAGAAAAAAATACATAAAGTAAAAAAAAAGTTATGAAAAAATGAAATGTGTTGTTAACATTTGGAAAGTAATTAAGAATTAATTATAAAATTATAAGAAGAATTAATTATAAAATTATAAGAAACAAAAACAGAAACCTAGAAATTGTCTATATAGGTTGTATAAAATTCATCTACTTAAAACAGTTTTTTATACAATCTACTCAGGAACCGATATTATATATTTTTTTCATCTGTATAAAACTATTATTCATACAATTCATTCAGGAATCTTTTATTTTTGTAATTGTTTCTTGAAATAAAACATAATAATTTTCTCATACTATATATATTTCACTAATTCCTAAAATCATAAGATACTGTACATTAAAAGTATAAACAATCTATTCACTTTATTTCATGATATATTTTATTTTATTTAATGAACATGTCAATTCGTGATCTTATAAAGAGATAAATAATTTTAAACTCATTTCAAATCTTACATACATTGATAATTCTATAAGTGCTGAATAAAATGTGGAAGAATAGTAAATGCCTTGAAAGTAAATGTAATAAATGAGAACTTATTTCATATTCTCTAGGGCAAATTTAAATCTTAATATCATTTATTGCTACCTATCAAGATAAATACTCTGATCTTTATGATACAATTTAGCTTTCTTTGATATGCTAATTTTAATTAGAAATTAAAATTGTGATTGTGTTATAAAATATTTCTATTTAATATATATATATAAATTGGAAAAAAGTACGTTATACACATACACACACACATATATATATATATATATTAGAAAATACAGTAATTATTTTTTAAAGGAACAAAAAATATAAACGTCACTTAGGAGCGTTTTCAACGACTTGACAAAGACTAAGAGGATAGTCAGTCGAAAGTGCTCCTAAGTGACGTTTATATTTTTGTTCTTTTTAAAAAAATTAATTACTATATTTTCTAATAATGAGGTACTTATTTATATAAAGCTATGTTAATAAATTGTAAATTAGCATCAGCCTAATGCACATGTGCTTTATAGATTTTAAAATATAAGTAAATGAATACTCTCATTCTCAAACACAAGATAAAGTCTTTATGAAAAGATAGAATAAATCCATCTATCTTTTCAACCCAACAGTTTAAGTAAGGGCCAATCTTAAGTGTTTGGAAATGAGAGAGTGAAGTTATTAAGCAGTCACTTTAAATTACTTTATTATGCTTGAATGAATGACTAAGAATTATGTATAGTAAATTTTAAATAATTTCACAAGCTCATTCATTCAAGCATAATAAAATAATTTAAAGTGACTGCTTAATATCTTCATGCTCTCATCTCCAAACACTTAAGATTGGCCCATACTTAAATTTTTGGGTTGAAAAGATAGATGAATTCATTCTCTCTTTTCATGAAGACTTTATCTTGTGTTTAAGAATGAGAGTATCCATTTATGTATTGTCTAATATTTATTTATAAGTTTATGTATATTATTTTGAAGAAATACAAACATCAATTTACAAAATTGTAATTATAATAAAAGTAATAAATTTACTGTTAAATTATATATATATATATATATATATAATTTAACAGTAAATTTATTACTTTATATTATATATACATATATATATATATATATATATATATTGTAATGATAAACTCAGGAAAAAGATTTGAGTCACCAAATGTAGCAATCAACCCTCGGTCTGTAAGGATAACATACAAATTGAAAGTGATATTTTTTTAAAAATTACATCAAATGTTAATTATAATGATAACAACTAAATAAAATATGTAGAATGATTATAGAATCTTCAGGCTAGCTACATATAACAGTACATGAATACGAAATAAATACCCTCCTATTTTAGATTACTGTGAAGTGCAGTATAAGAAATATTCATTAAATTATTAAAATATAGTTTGAATTATAAAACGATATTTATTAAACCTAAACCATATTTTTTAAACATTTAATAAAAAAATTAAATTTTCTAAATCATTAAAATTATTTTCACCATAAATATATTAATAATTTATCATGTTATATGACTCCTCAAAGATTTCCTTCCAGAATTTGTTAACAGTTACAATATATTAGAATGTGAATGAGCAATCAATTAATGAATGTGGAAACATAATTATGAACTATCATGAAAAAACATTTTAATTAAATAAAAATGAAAATGTATTAATAAAAACAATCAAAAAGTTTACTTTTAACTGACTTTTATATTTATTATGTGTATAAAGCTATTTTATGGAGTTCACTATCATGTTCTGTAGACAATACACTAAAGTAATCAAATATATTATAAAATAGCATAATATTACTGAAATAAATAAATAAATATACATATAAACTGAAGTTTTCATTAATATGCTTCATTTGTTTAATATATTAATCATTAAATAAATATAGGTTTACTAAAACTGCATTTTAAAGATATCCCTTATGTTATCAGGATTATATTAAAAATTCATTACTTATTTATACTATAAGACATTTACATTGTACATATTAAACTATTCTTATTTACTGAATATAATGAGTATATTTAAAAATATTTTATATTTATAATTTTAGTTATTAATTGCATTAACTTTTGTTATTTTTATCCATAACTATTTACATATAAAGAAATTTTCACTCTTAAAATTATATATTAAAACAAAATAAACATACGTTTATTTAAATAAACTAATAATAATTACTAATATATATATATATATTATTTACAATTCAATTCAACCTCTTTTGGTAACAAAATATATTTATGTATTAAACAAACACATGCATCCTTAAATGTAAAGAATTTATATCAGAATAAATTATCTGTTAAACTTTCTTTTTATTCATAATGAATATCCAATTAATTATGGCTTGCAGTAAGAAATGTAGTATTTATTATTTAAAAAAAATATTTATAATGTCACACATACATTTTATTAAAAAAATTATAATTTAAAAATTCAAAACATTCCAAATGTTCTGCTGAAAAATTTCCACTATATTTTCCTAGGTGTAGTGTTATTATATGTAAGCTATCATTACTCCAAGTTATCAGGTTTCAATAAAATTATCCATTTTACAATGTGTTTTTAATGTAGGTTCATTTACTTATCAACAATAGTAGTTGCTGACTTCTTTAAAAAATTATTTGATGAAATTATATTGCAATACTTAATTTTAATATAGCATTATTAATCATAATGAGATGGTGTTATAGTATATCAGATTGCAAAATCTTCTGAGTATACATTTTCACCATACCCTATTATACTAATTGTATCTTTCAAATAAAATTATTTTATATATGCATTAACTTTTGCACTATATTAGATATTGAGATAAAATTGAGAAAGTCTAATCTAAGATCAGGAGCTTAAATAGTTTTATCCCAATGATGTAACTATTATGCTATTTATCATAGATAATGTTTCTATGGTATTTTATTCCTGTGAGCTTAAATTTCATTTGTTACCAGATTTTTTTCTTAATAAAGAGTTAAATATATGACATTAAAATACTTTTTAAAAATTTTATAAAATATTATATATATTTTAAAATAATAAAAATATAATTTTACAGATAAAAATGTAAAATATATTTACAATCATATCATAAATTAAAATAAACCGTACTTGCTATTTATATAATCAATAATTTAAATACAAACTTAAATAAATTTTTAAAAAAATAATATTTTGAATATGTAAACTTGAATGGTTTTAAATTATACCAAAACATCTAAACACATGTACATGCATACCCATACATTTAAAAATTATTTAATGTTCTATTTATTTATTTTTTAAATATTATATTTGACATATATGTAGCATATAAAATATAAGCAATTGAATCTATTGATATGTACTTTTCTTCTCATTACTTTCTCATAATATACTTTTAATACTTTCAAACATTATATATATATATATATATATATATGTTTGAAAGTATTAAAAGTATATATATGATATATCTTGTGTGTGTGTGTGTGTGTGTGTGCGTGTGTGTGTGTGGGTGTAAAATCAAATTATATAAATATAATAAAACAATCCACTAGAATAAAACTACAAATCTTCAATTTTATATAGGTATTTTTTGAAAATTTTTGTAGTTTTTTATTGTTTATATATATATATATATATAAACAATAAAAAACTACAATAGTTTTTTATTGTTTATATATATATATATATATATACTTGTACTGGTCAAAAGAGTCTGCTCACTTAACAAGATTCAAATCCTAGGTAAAAGTACCTCAAATCCGATCATGCTTGAAATACACAGGTTTATTGCAATTTTGAATTCTAACCTATTTACCTATTCTTTGAGACTCTGACCCAATAAACAACAATATGGATGATACAGCACAATTATTTTAATTCTGGGCCAAGAAGCAAAGCAGTAGAGCATAAGATCAGAATGATGATGATGATGATCGAGATAAGAGTAGCCCAGGAATTACATTTATTAAAGCTATCTTTATTAATGCTAAGTTATTAGCTAAATAAAATAATTTTAAATTACTAATTAGGAAATAATAATTCAAAACACACCAGGATTTACATGAAATATATATTTAATAAAATATTGAGAAAATGCATATATATATATATATATATATATATATATATATATGTGTGTGTGTGTGTGTGTGTTACAAAAGGTTTCACGCTTGGAATGATATTGTCTATTTACAAAACTTGGGATTTGTTTTTATAAAATCCCCATTACATTAATTATTTAAGGAATATAATTTTATGGAGTGTATTATAACTTGTGTGGAGTTAATATGCCAATTTAATAACATTTTCCTAACAGAACATTGTGGATGCCTAAAATAAATATAAAAGATTGTGACAGGTTTAGTAGTAAATGATTTGATAAACAGGCAAAAATATACAATTTTAATCATTTATCTACCTTATGAAAATCATTATATATACTTTTATTGGCATTGTGTGGAAAAGATGTCTTTGGAACTTATAAATAAAAAACAAACAATGCACTACATTTATGAGAATACATAATATAGTTTTACATTTTCGTTTATTGTGCCAAAAATATCATTCAATATTTATATGAGATTTAAAATAATATATTTAGAACATTTTATAAATTAAACTGAATAGTTTTCTGCATCTTGTCTCTTAGATATATAAAGATATGAAAACCATTAGCAAAACATTCATATTAACAAACAAATCTATGCAGGGATGATTTGGGCTTGAAGATCATTGCAGAATTACTCTCATTTATAAATATATAAAGATTATACTGCTTTCTAGATTATCTATAAAAAAGCTATACAAAAGCCTTATCCAAAACTGTCGAAAAACTTAAAATTTTATTAATCTTATGTATTAATTGACTTATCAGCTTATCATGTCTATGATATGCGACTTTAATTTGATTTAACTATATACAATCTATCTAGCCATTTAAATTGATTACAAAGGCTATCTAGTTGCATATCTAGAAGTTAAAATAAGAACAGAAAATTTAATATCTATTATTCATTCTTTATATATTGGTGGCTATTAAAAAACTTTTAAATTAATTCTGACTGTTTAAAAAGATGTATTAACTATATATTGTAACGTGATAAAAATGATGATGCTGGGAAAATATCAATATAATCTGAATAAAACCTAGCCCAATAATTGGTTGCCATTTTATAATACAATATTGATTATAATATCGGATGAAAATATAAACACTTTAGTGTTTCAGAATTGAGACATCATTCATACCAATATAAGTCTAGCCTAAATATGGAATGCCATTTTATAACAGCCCTAAAGTCAATTTGGCATTTTGTAAAAATTGTCATCTGTACATGATCACCATTGGTTAGCAATGGGTAGCTACTTTGTAACAATAATAGTGGATCGTCTACTTCACTACCTCTCTACATTTGTTCAATCAATATTTGTCATAAAAAATGCTCTTATAGGTTTTTCAAGCATCTCAAGCTGGAGCCAAGTTTCCTGGACTTTCTCGTAAAAATCAACCTGAATTCACTCGAGACAAACTGGTTCCTGCACTACAGGAGATTCCTCAAGAATATAGATCCTATGTGTCACAACTGCCATAGAACCTATGAAACCTTTGATCATATGATAAATGATTGCCCAGCATATGACAAAATCAGAACTTTCATTACTTACCACTGCCACATTTCCCTGAACAAAATCTTAAATATTAAATGCTGCTTCCTGTCCAGGGATTATGTCACCACAAGACTCAACCTTTCTCACTTATGTCATCTGGATGGCCAGATGTCACAACAAGTTTACCTTTCCTCATCCCAAGCCTGAAGACACATTCATTTCCAAGCTAAAGGAATTTCGCCATAAAGACAGAATAATCTCTTCCAGATTTTTATTTGACAACACGTGGAGCCTGATTAAGCTGGATTAACAACACCAGTAACCACATCAGAACATTTGGTTGCCTGACTAACATGGATAACTATTATTTTTGATTTACAATTGTATCATTATTACATATGGTTTTTCAATAAAATTATTTATAAATAAAAATGCTCTTATGATTTAAATATTATTTGTAACAGAGTAAACCATGCATAAATAAGTAGTAACTCTGTTATAACCTGTGTGTAAATTATCTCAGTCATTTATCACACTAGGTAATAACAGTATTTTCAATACATAATTATTTTAATTGCTCACTACAATAAAATAAAATACTGAGAATCTTTATGAAAATATAATTTATTCAGACAGTATTTAAAACAAAAGAAAGCAAAAAACATCATCACATCAGGCATCACCAAATCTATTCACTATTCCAAAGAATACTGCAATACGCAGTGAAATCATATATCATCACCCTAAACAATGATGTATGCCTAAAATATCTATTTGATTTATAATTGAATTAAATCAAATTTGAACCTACAAGTAACTAAGTTCTTATATACTTTTACTAATCTAATATTATTTATAGTAATGCAAATTTATTTTAACATTTAATGACATTCAATTTAAATCAACTAGTTTCAAAATAATTATAATAACATTTTGAAAAAGTTTTAAAAACCTACACAATATTTATAATGTTTAAATAAAATATACCCTTAATCAGTTTTATATCTAATTTAATAAAACATTAAACTTAATATTAATATTTTGTTCACATTTTACATTATATCGATATGCAATTATTGCTTAGGTTATGTTTTAAAATGAAACACTGTACAAGAATTCATTATCAATAAATCTATTAGATAATCTTGCATTTGACCATACCCAATCATATATATATATATATATATATATATATATATATGAAAAATGTATATATAAATAAACTCAATGTATATATATATATATATATATATACATTGAGTTTCCCTAGGATATTTACTGACTTACAATTATTAAATCTCTAATCAATCATTGTAAAAATGGATTTTATAACCATTAAACTATATAGGATGATAATTGCCAGTTATCAAAGCCAAAGATATGTATTAAGTTATATTAGTTTATGAAATTTATGATCCCCACTTCAAAGAAGTTTAAAAGTAATTAAGACAAATTATTCTGACTAATGACCAAACAAAATCTATTAAGATTTTTGTAACCTGACAAGGTAAGCAAATTAATAATCAAACCAGAACTAATGAAATTATTTTTACCAGTAATATTGACTTAGATAAGTAAACAAATATTTAAATGTAGTAACAGATATAAAATTTATATGTAATCGGACTTAATAGTAATGCATAAAAAACGTACACATGTCTAACTCTATTTTATTTACCAAAATTAGTTTGACCATGGATCAAACTTTAGGTACCAAAAATTACCTTGCACATTTAAAAAAAATAATTAGATAGCTTCACCAGATTTTAATCAACTCTAAATGTATTGGTTAATAATTAAAAATTTATAATAGTAATAAAAAAATTGTATATAAAAGAACAATAACGAATAATATCTGCCAATAGACTAAAACCATGGCCAGTTAAAAAAATACAATACTATTTTTATTTAATATATAAATAATTGATAGTCTATTAGTGTATAGAATCAATAAGAATAATAATAAAATATGTATACATGATGCTCAAAAGTGTGTTACATGACAATAATACTATATATAAAACTGAAGGACAGATTTTAAGTATTTTCGAGAAACTTTAAATAAAATATACAAAGATAAAAAAAATGTAATGAAATCAAAATTTATCTCTATTTATTCATTGATGTAATTTCTAAATAATTAAACTAACATAAAACCCATTATATTTAAATCCTTCTCTATTAGAATATCCCCAAGTTAATTCTTGAGCATAAAAAAAAAAAAAAATATCGGTTAATATTAACCTATGTCATCAGATAAGAATTTAAATAATAAGAACAAAACTGATTCTCTGTGACCTTTTTATCATGTAACCCTACAACAACCCATATATATATATATATATATATATATATATATATGGGTTGTTATATATATATATATATATATATATATATATATATATTTCACAATGATGGCATTACAAAACCATTATGTTGTCTTTCTGATATACTATTCTTTAAAATTAAATATATTCAATTTATAGACAACTAAATACTTAAAATATATAAATAATAAATTTATTAATATCTAATCGATTTTCGTTCAAAATATGAACCTTATCAAGATATTACAACAATTGAAAAAAATTTTTCACGTGATTTACATATCATATATAGGTCAAACTTAACAATAAAGATGTTTTTAAATTTTCCAATTTTTATTTAATGACCATTTTCCACCTAACTTAACCGACCCTTGTACTAAATTTATACATTTCTCTTTATTTTCATGTATATACAATGTTTCATATACTTTTCTTTCTTTATAATTTTTACAATATTTATTATTTATATATTTTAAGTATTTAGTTGTCTATAAATTGAATATATTTAATTTTAAAAAAAAAAAAAAAATATATATATATATATATCATTTAAGTCTATGTTTTAAAATCAAATATGATCAAAACATAAACACTCTTTTACCAATATATATGTTGATACAAATATTTTCATGGTTTGCATATATAAAAGACATATTTTGTGGGTTCATCCATGTTAGAAAATTTAAATATTGTTATACCGATGTTTCAACTTGATCACACAAATCATCTATTGGGTGATAAAAGATAGAAAGACGGTTGTAGAGGCGCTAGAATCACCGATTTAAAAAAAAAGTGTTAAAGTTCCACCAATAGCAAAAATGTCAAATGAAGAATGTTTTTTAAAAAAAATTTTCCAAATAGGAGGAAATTTGCTTGTATCAGCTCACTTAAGTATTTCAATGGCTTCTCTAATTTTGCACTGGTAGAGATTATCACATCTGGATATGATCCTGGTAATAGAAAAATAAATTTTATGACCCAAATCTATAGTATGGAATGAGAGTGCTGATGATGATGAGGGTTGTTTAACTGCATTAGCATGCTCATCTCTCCTAACACTGATGAATGATTACTCATACCTATATAAGAAGCTTTACAATTTTCATATGAGATTTGATAAACACCATGAGATTCAAGAGGGATTGAATCCTTAGGCTTGGTTATTATATTGCTGATCTTTTGATGAGTAGAAAATGCTGTATTTATATTATAACATTTTAATATGTCCTATAATATAAATACAGCATTTTCTACTCGTCAAAAGATCAGCAATATAATAACCAAGCCTAAGGATTCAAATCCTCTTGAATCTCATGGTGTTTATCAAAACTCATGTGAAAATTATAAAGCTTCTTACATAGGTATGAGTAATCATTGCATCAGTGATAGGAGAGATAAGCATGCTAATGCAGTTAAAAAACACTCATCATCATCAGCACTCTCACTACATACTATAGATTCAGGTCATAAAATTGATTTTTCTAATAAAAGAATCATATCCAGATGTGATAATCTCTACCAGTGCAAAATTAGAGAAGCCATTAAAATACTCAACAGGCCAGATTGTATCAATAAGTGAGATGATACATGCAAACTCCCTCCTATTTAAAAATATTTAGAAAAAAACATTTTTTATTTGACATTTTTGCTATTGGTGGAACTTTAATGTTTTTTTTTTTTTCAAATCAGTGATTGTAGTGCTGCTACAACCATCTTTCCACTTTTTATTACCCAGTAGATGACTTGTGTGTTCAAGTCAAAATGTCAGTAAATCAATATTAAAATTTTTTAACATGGATGAACCCCCAAAAATTGTCTTATATATATATATATATATATATATATATATATATATATATATATATATATATATATATATATACATACACACACAGAGATATCATACCATCTAAGTGAAAGTCTGTCCATTTTCACACTTGAGACCTTCAAGCTTCTAATTCCTCATTACTGATCCTAATGTATAGAAATGATTTTCCAAGACAATGATGAATGATAACTATTGCATATTTGAATCCAATTACTTTCACATTTAAATTTCAATATTTTCTTTTAAGCATATAAAGGTATCCAGGCTTTTAAAACAATAGGTACTAAGTTGATGCAAAATCACACATCACTAGCTTTCTTTTCCTTTTTCATTGGTAATAATGTATAAAGAGATTTGTTTTCCATTGACAAAATTTAGTTATATCCAAATAAATAATACTAGCTTTTTTTTTTTCTTATTAAAAAGGCAAAATTTAAATTGCTTAATATCATACATAAGTTGAGTTAATCGATTTTGTGAAATTCATTAATCTGAAATACAATATCCATATACACCTCATTAGGTTTGTATTCATCATGAATAAATACATTGAATTCTAGATTTTAACAATGGAATAATTTTTTATAGCTTATTTGCAATACAATACATTTTGATGTTTTTATTTTTTTTCACATTTTACCATATCCCCTAGAATTTCATCAACGTTCTGACCCCAATTGAATGAACAGACATTTTGGGTTTATTCTCTCATGATTTCAGGAATTAATCATTTAAAAATTTAAAATTTAATAAGTTTTTAAAGATGAATATAAACATATCCATTTTAGGCAAGAATAAAATTACATGAACTCAAATTGCAGTGTTTTTTTGTTTTTTTTTCAGTTTTATTTATAACATACTTTTCTGACATCAGTGTTGTCAGGACTACTGTTGAATATCATTCAAATTTTACTTCTTAATGAAAAAAAAAATGTTTAAGAAAGTTTGCCTCCAATTAATAAGTGAAATGAAGATTGTACAGTGAAAATAAAATCATGTTTTACAAGTTCAATATTATTTCTCATTTTAAAGGAAAAACAAAGAATTCATATTACATGTTCAATACCTTTCAGTGAATAATACATATACATATTTACATATGTTTTTCAATAATTTATGCCAATACTAATTAATAAATAAAACAAATATAAAACATAAAACATTTAATTTTATAATACGTAAGTTGCTATGGTGATTATAAATAACAGATTTTGAAATGTGTAATAATGATAATAATAGTGATTTTATTCAAGTGATCTCTCTATGATTCACTTAACTGTTCCAAAATCTATCTATTTATTCACTGATTTATAACTTTTTCTAAAACTGATCACAACAGATTTATAATTTGATGCTAGAATTAATACCAAATAATAGTATTTTAAAAGACTAGGTTGACATGGCTATTTAGTTAATATTTATATTTCAACACCTCCATTATTCATAGATCAAGTGAAATGAAAATTAAAGAAGATCAACAAAGTTCTTTATTTTCTTTTTTTAAAAACTGTGACATACAGTACTAAGCTGGTACTTACAATATATATATATATATATATATATTGTAAGTACCATATATATATATATATATATATATATATATATATATATATACACACACTTGGAAATATATATTATATTTTATTTCAGAAAAATTACAGTCAGAAAATAATAGGCAGTGATTTTTCCAAAATATAACAGATATTTCCACCACTTAAAAATATTTCAACTCTATTATCTGTTAATAACTATTAATTTATATATATACTTATAGTAAAATAAAATATCATTTTGAATAATTCACTTTAGGTCCAACAGCTCCACAAAAGTCAAATGTCAAAAATTTCACTCTGCAAGGATGTTGGTATTTGATGGAAGGATTTCCATCATTGTTTTAGTTACTATCAAACAATACTAGAGCCATTTACAATATTATATTGAATAGTGAGCTGTCTATAGTCAGCTATCAGAAATACTATTAAACCTAATTAGAACGTGTGAAAAAAAAAAAAAAAAAACTTTATCTGGTTTGAATCCGAATCTATGTTAATAAGTATAGCACGTGGAAGCGCTATTGCTGTATTCTTAAGCCATAAAGGATGTTAATGGTAATTAAAGTTTTTGAAATAGTTCTAATATTGAAAGACTACAATAAATTATATTAAGAGAACAATAAAAAAACTATCTCCACTGACAATCAAGGGTTATCGCGTAATTTTATTTTTATTTTATAACATTAAACAAGTATGTATACATAAGAGTATGTGCGAACACGCGCGCCTGTGAACAATTTATTTTATGGTAGTGAACTTTCATCAATCTAAAACAAAAAGAATGCAAATAAATATTGCCTTTAAAATATAAACTTTGTGTCTCTTTTTTTATTTTTGATTGCTTTTAGACATAAAACTTACGTTTGTTTGAGAAAAGATTCACTTGACGTTTTTATTTTCTTCATTAAACATAATCTACTGCCTATTAGACTTGTTTTTCTTTTAACTCACGAGTTACCAAAATGTTCCAACTAAACCCTTTTTTCTCTCTTATTGAGTACGTTCAAGATATTTTCTTTGCTTCTAGCTATGCCAATCTTTTTTAAAAAAGATGTTAACATTTAAAACTTTCACTAAAAAAAAATGTTAAAAGCAAACACTTGATTATAAAAAGTGTATTATTAAAAATTATATAAAATCGTTTGATTGATATAAAAGAAAAGAATATTTTAGAATACATTAAAAGCTTAAAATATACTTATTATTGATCGCATTTGATCAATATAGAAAAAAAAATCCAATATAAAGAACGAAGGGACAATTAAATAAATATTTAGTTAACATTAAAAATAAACTTCTATATATTAAATGTATCGTTGACATTAATATTTTTTTGTTTTTATTTTTTTTTTCTTTGTTTTTTTTTTCTAAGTTTGAAGAGTAGATTTCTGATCACTAAGAGAGTGACCTTTTAAAGATATAAATATATTATTTAATTATTATAATCTATCTATTTATATAAATACTTAATCTTTGAAATTAGCTTAATCCTATCGCAATCATCCATTAACTCTGAAGCCAGGCCAACTTCTTTCATTACGGATGCATTTTTTTAAATATCCATGTCACTTTCTTCTATTGAGAATGATATACATAGCGAATGTTATAATTTAACTTCATATATAGATTTTCAGTGCTTGTATATATTTTTTAGATATATTTTAAACTCTGTTCCATCACAAATTTCTGAAATAATTGACCAAAGACATGTAAGAAAGATAAATGACCCCAAGATCTTCATTTTCCACTTGTCCAGCACTTATTAATTAGCTTAGATCACAATCTTTTATACATATCTTCTTTATTTGTTTTAATATTATATAGAGAACAAATTACATTAGTTTGTTTACATGTGTCAAGCTTTCTGAATTCATATCTTTGAAACAAACGACTTTATGTAAATGTATTAATAATTATTACTAATCATTTATTAAATTGGAAACTATCTGTAGTCCAAATATTCACTTTAAATCTCAATGAATAGTTGATATTCTTATATATATATATATTTCATTTCTTTATTTTCTTTCTAGGTTTAAAGAGTTGATCTCTAATAATTCAAAAAGTGTATTTTTAAAGATACTGAAAAATACATTTAAATACTGAATATAACCTATATATGTTTTATTTATTAAGATTCTGAGATTTATTCTCTAATTATTTTAACTCAAGCTGCTTTTCATAAGTATTGTATTTAATAGTTGTTGTTTTTTTTTTTTTAAAAATATTAATCATGTTTTTAAAATAGATCCAGTTTAGACAACTTTCAGATCTAAAATGACATTTAAAAAAAAATAATCTAAGCTTAATAGTAAGAAGCTAAATCAATAACCAAACGTAAGTTTCTTTATCATTCCATTAACTTTCAGTAATTAAATTATATATTGATGATAAAGATACTCTTTATTACATTTAACAAATGATTCAATTTTTAAAAGAATTAATGCGTAAAAATGACTACTTTTAATAAAATATTGATCAGAAAAAAGGGTGGCAGGATTGCATATTGACAAAGTAGACTACTTTATATTGACCTAGTACAATATTTTAGAAAAGATATCAAAAGTGCAATGACTATAACTATTTTGAATATATTTCAAAAAATATTAAAATAAATTAATATAAATAATATAGGGTTATAGTGTTAAAATATGGAAATAAAAACAAACGAAACTTTAAAAAAAATTGAAATTACAAAGGGATTGTTCTTTCTTTATTCTAGTAAAAGAAACAAATAACTTTCAATATCTCAATTTCCTATAATAGATAAATGACCTATTAATATTTTACAACTTATAATTTCTACATTAAAAATATTCATATCAAATAAAACCAAAAATAATCTAGTCATGAATTTGAAGTAGCTGACTTTTATAAACAACTAAAGCTTTAACAATTTATTATCTAGGCATTATTATAACTGTTGTTGGATTACATATAAATATAAAACATATTCAGTAAAAATGCAAATACTGTCCTGTTTTTCAAAACAAGAAAAGATATTGCATGGAGTTGTAATTTAAAAATGTCTTTTCTAATTATATTTACACTTTGTACTAAATTTTTAATTTGCAGTGTGATAGACAATCACATTTAAGATCTAAATTTATCAAAATAAAATAAACTTTTATAAAACTTATTGAAAATCATTGGATATATTTGCACATAAAAATGATTTCTAGAATTTCTGCTATCAACGAATTACCTTTATTTAACATAAATTATCTTTTAATTAACTTGAACATATATTAAGTTAATGACCACTTAGAAAATCTCACAGTAACAGAATTGAATATATTTATTTATTAATTTGACTTGCAACTGATATGTTTAAAATGAGATTTATTCTTTATCTTTTACTGAATTGATTATTATTTATATATTAAACTAAAACAAAAAACACATACTGACATTACCACAGCTTTAAAACCGATTTAGAACTTGTAGAATAATTATCTTTAAAAATCAAAATAACTTATATAGGTACACTAGATTTGGAAATAATCTCAAATACCACTCTGTCAATAAAAAGAATAAACAATCTTTTACAGTAAATTCTCAACAACAGCGAAAATATATTACATCATTTTAAATATCATTAATATTTATTACACATTTTGTGCTTTATTTTCTTTTTTTATTATTATTTTTATCAATATCCATGATTTAAAAAATGAATTTGATTAAAGATTTGTTTGAGTATTTTTTTATGAAAGAATGTTTGAATTAATAAATAGTGTATGTTTTGTTCTTGATAGGAGGATGAATAAGGTAGTAATTGAAATATATCTGAAAGAAAGGTAAGTAATAGATTGACAAATTCCAAAACATAGAATAATTCCTATATTTTTTAGTATTGTTATTTCAATAATAAATCAATATAATACTTCTGTTAATACAACTTATAAAATAATAACAATTTGTCAATTACTAAAACGAGAATCATTAATATAAATAACTCTTACCAAGAGCTTTCAACTCCTATGAGTCTTATCAAGGCAGTAAAAAAACTCCTATTTTCTCCTAAGCGATAAATTCAACATTTCATTGCATTGGCCAGGAACAACTAATCGGAAACCTAGTTAATTTTGAATTCATACCACAAGATGAATTTTGTATAAGATATGATTTTTTAATCTTGCATTTTTTATCTTGTGTTTCATGCATATATATTGCAAAATCTTTTGGACTACATATATGGCCTGTACTATTTTCATGAACATAAAAAGCTGATTAAACTGTATTATCTTCCCTTGATCTAATATATGTATATTTATGCTATTGAAGGTGATATTTAATATTTGTCTTGGCTTCCCCAATATATATTGCACAACAATTTATCTGTGAGCATCTACTAAAATACGCAACACTACTTTTATCTTCTATTAAGATTAGACAGAGTCCTCCATGCCAACTCAAAATCCTGACTTAAAACTTTTACATTTTTCTTAATATTGGGAATAAAAGCTAATGGCATTCATGGTTTATTATTCATGTTTATATTCTCATTATTATAATGTTGTTTATAATGTTTCAATACAATAGATAATAGCCTATGCTTTTTATAACCAACTTGAATCAAATCTTGCATATAACAATTTATATTATCTTTCTTAAACATTTCATTTGAACACAATCATTAAAAAATCTCTAAAACCAGCTAATTTGTGTATTAAAGAAACATTAGATTTTGGATGACTACAACCTCTACTATCTATATGCTTTGCCATCATATTATATACCAATCTACCATCCACACATGACATTTCCAAATCCAGGTATCAGGTATTTTCAAATGTCATGTGTGGATGATAGAATGGTATATAAAATGGTGGTAATCATATAGATAATAGAGGTTATAGTCATACAAAATCTAATGTTCCTTTAATATGCAAATTAGCTGGTTTTAGAGCTTTTTTAACATGAAAATAAAGGTTGTATTCAAATTAAATGTTTAAGAAAGATAATATAAATTGTTATATGCATGATTTGATACAAGTTGGTTATAAAAAGCATAGGCTATTATCTATTGTATTGAAACATTATAAACAACATTATAATAGTGACAATATAAATGTGAATAATAAACCATAGATGTCATTAGCTTTTATTCCCAAAATTAATAAAAATATAATAAGAGTTTTAAGTTAGGAATTTCTGTTGGCATGGAGGACTCTGCCTAATGTTAACAGATTAATAAATAATTCTAAGGGAGTAATAAATAAAAAGGATAAAATCAGTGTTGTGTATTCTAATAGATGCCCACAGATAAACTATAGTGCAATATATATTAGAGAAACCAAGACAAATATTAAATATCACCTTCAACAGCATAAATATACATATATTAGAGCAAGGGAAGATGATATTGTTTATTTAGCTTTTTATGTTCACCAAAATTCAGCCATATATGTAGACCAACAGATTTTGTAATATTAATGCATGAAACACAGGATAAAAAAATGCAAGATTAAAGAATCATATCTTATATAAAATTCATCTTGTGCTATGAATTCAAAATTAACCAGTTTTCCAATTAGTTGTTACCAGTTTTCTGATTAGTCATTCATGGCCAATGCAATGAAATGTTGAATTTATCACTTAGGAGAAAATAGGAGTTTTTTTTACTGCTTTGGTAAGGCGTTATAGGAGTTGAAAGCAATTCAAAAAGCGCTTGGCAAGTGTTATTTTATTTATATTAATGATTCTCTGTTTTAGTAATTGACCAATTGTTATATTATATTGTATTGTTATTTCATAATTATTAATCATAGAATTATTGGAATTATCATTTTTATTATGCAACCAAGTAATGAGTAGATGAATAATTAGAGAAGATCAATATGGACTTCAATGTACAATGATAGGGCAGATTGTATATGACTTACCAAACATATTCTGGATCCAGCATGAACAAGTGGCACTCAGAATCTTAACAGTTTTGGGATATTTACAGGCATAATAACACCATTAGTAAATCTTTTCTATTAAAGTATAATAATGTGGCAGCACTTAACTTATTGATAGGTATTTAAATATGGCCTCTGCATTATGGTGTCATTGTGTTATAGCATGGGGATATCATTTGATTATCATGTTAATAGATTACATAACATTATCATGTTAATAAATTACATAACACAGATTATCAAATATATTAATTGATAATATAGTAATTTGTACAAGTATATAATATTGTGAAAGTTAAACACAAGAGTTAGAAAATATACAACACACCAATCATAAATGTTTTAAAAGCATAAGAGAGTGGTTTTATCTCTTATTGTGTGTAAAGAATTAATATATATATATATATATATTGACTCTGGCGTTTATGTAAACAAATACACTTGTTTGGAGGTCTTGGTAAAGCTCCATCTAATGATCATTAATACAAGCGATAGCATGTTTTTTACGTATATAAAACTTGTTTTGTTTTTCATAAATGTACCTTTAAAGTTTTCTTGCAATGATATAGATTGCAGAAGCTTTGATTATGTGGAGAAATTGAACTGATATCAGACCCACATAGCTATCTAGTTTGATAGGCTGAGTTTGAAGACATTTAGGTGTCTAAAAAATTCATGCTTGCAAACTGATAGAAACGTTTTGCATAAACGCTTGGAATTAATATTTAGGTCTAGTTTCTAACTCCTATCTCTTCACTGATGAGAGCAAATCAGTTTGAAATCAGCTGATCTGAGGGTGGAGCAAAATGAAAGAGACAGTGAATATTGACTCTGACGTTTATGTAAACAAATACGCTTGTTTGGCGGTCTTGGTAAAGCTCCATCTATTGATCATTAATACAAGCGATAGCAGGTTTTTTACGTATATAAAACTTGTTTTGTTTTTCATATATATATATATCTGGGAATATACATTTTGTCCACATCGAATAATAATGATTAAATTTTAAATAGTCTGAAGATATTTTGGTATAATTAATTTTTATAATACTAGTGTTTACTTTTTACTGTTCTTATAATTTAAAACTAGTAGATATACGATATTTTTAGCTGGAAACTTGTTATTTTTTAAGTATATTTTGTAATTTATTTTAATTGCATATTAAAAATAATAATAGTAATAAATACCTCATCAGATATGGTACTAGTAACAAATCTCATTCTACACACACACATTATTATACCATATTGATATAATTCAATATATATATAATGGGCTAGAGAAGAAATTATTGAATTGTATTAATAATTAATTTGAGAATGGGAGTCGGACAGCATATTAAAATATGCCTAACTTGAGAAAAATAATCAAGTGAATAAAAAATTTATTTGATATTTCTAAAATAAAATAAAAAAACATACGAGAGATTTTTGATAAAATACTCAAAATAAACTCGGACAATGAAAAATATTATTTTTGATAATATATCTTCAACAATTAAGAGGCAAGCAGTCGGCAAAGATAATACTTTGGAATTTATCTAGAATTATATATATATATTTAGTGTCAATAACTAACCATTATTTAATATTCATTCTCTTTTATATCTTCTAAAGCAATGTGTTTTTAAATAATAATAGAGGATGATACGCTTTATATGTTATATAATTTACATGTCGATAATTAAAAAAAATGATTATTTGTCCCATTTATCTATAGTATTAGCCTGTTAAATACTTCTTAGTTTGTTATTTTGATTTTCATTTGAATTTTAATATTGTTTAAAATTATATATTTTGAAGTCTTTTAATATTTTAAGATTTGAAAAAAATTGTTCTTATTTAATAACGGTATAACAGCAGAAAATAAATACAGTATATGACCCTCTTAATTTTTTATTGTTGGTAAATTGACTTTTTCCAAAAAAAGAAAAAAATCAGATGAATAGATTTTGTTTTTCCTTTGTGTCATTTTGCTATTTTTATAATTTGGATAGTGTTTAATATTTTTTTTCTTTTTTCCAATAGCAGAAATAATGAGGTTAAAAAGGATTTTATTATCACATTGTATTGCGTACAGGTACTATTTTTAGACATTATCACATTTATTTTTAATCGTACGTTTTACTTTTAATTGTTTTTCCATTAGCAAAAATTTTCAGATTATATAAAAATAACAGCATATCATGGACATTATATATTAATATATAAGCACAAAATTATACTTTACTATCTTTTATTTTTCTGAAAAGAATTAAAATGCTACGCTTAGTTTTCTTTTTTCATGTTTTTAAAAGACGTTGCCTACTAAGAACCTGGTTGTTTCTAGGCAATATTTGCCGTCTGATCTCCCTACTTAAGACTTTCTTGAACACAATCCCGTCCGAAATCTTATTATTGTGCAGCGTAAGAAAGGAGATAAAATATACGGTTTCTTTATTTTTTTAAAAAAAATCAATGATTAACTTTTTATACGGCTATTTTTTTTATTTATTCTGAAAGTAAACAATATCGGTGTGTATACATACATTTATATAAGCATAAGTTATATTTAAATACAAGTATAGTATATATACTTAAGTTACATGTAGTTAGAGGCTATTTGAACTCAGAATTTTAAACTCCATTTAGTCATCCATTCCATCTCATTTAAATATATCTTTTCACATTTTGTGATCACGTGCATCTATTGTATGAGATGGAGTGGATGACTGAAGAGATCTTGAAAACCTGAGTTAAAATATTCTCTAATAAGTTTAAGTTGTAATTAAAACAATTTCATGATTAGTTATCTTTCAAAGGCAGAATCTAAAAAATAGACATAGTATACATATCGCCTTAATTTGATATTCCAAATATACTAGAAAAATACTAAACTAAAGAACATATGTAGTCTTTTAAAATATGATGGCAAGTGTCACACCACAATAACTATAATATAAATATAAAAAAAAAGTCAAATTCTCTTACAACTTAAGAATTCAGTAAAAGCCATTTAGGAAGATTGAAAAAGTATAATATTTAATAAACTTTATATTGGCAATCAAAGATAGTATCCATTATTGTATGGAAACCAAAATTGTAAATATTATCTTAATAAATCATTTCGATCTGGCCAATAAATATTAGATTTCTGGTATAAACAAAATGTATATGCTTAAAAGCTAAATTTATATTAGTACTTTTACAAGGTAAGTGTGTAGTTACAAAAAAATAAAATTCAAACTTAACATAATAAGATTAAGATCAAATAATCTACATTATGTTTTCAAGCTTTACTTTAGTGTTCATGAAAAGCAATACTGCAGCTGTTTTGACTTCTTTATATCCTAGATTCCTAAAATAATTTTGGCAGTTGGTTTTGGAGTATAAACATTTCTTTGTATTATTTAGCACTTATCGATATGTTATTTAGAATGTAAAAAAAAAAATTATGTATTAAACATTCTCATGAATTAAAAACATTATTATTTTTATCTACATCTTATATTGATGAAGTTATTTTTCCTGATAAGCTTTAATCATACAAGTTAATATCTTTGTTTATATATAAACTAACCATTAAAAATATTTTGAACAACTAATTACTAACTCTCACAGTGTCACCAATTAAAAGAACAAGTAATCTATATTAGTGATTACTATATTCAAAACAGATTTGAGTAATAAAAATATGACAAACTGCTGAAAACCTGCATTATTTTTAATGTATTGGACCTAGTGGTCTATGTGAAAGGTAGGTGGGATCATTCTATATTTTGTTGTTGAATGCCAAATTTTTCTAGGAGTTTACATTAATTTCTATTATCATACTTCATCTATATTTGAGTTATCACTACTAATATTAATAGTAAAATCTTTCAGGATAATGAATCAAAAACTAAAATAAATGAAATCATTTAAGGTAAATTAAATATTGTAATGGTACAGAGTGAACAAGGTTTGTCTTATTGATTTGTCTTATTGATATGCCCTGGAAATTGTGGTGCCAAATTGTAGTGGTACAAAAAATGAAAGAGTGAAAAAATGATTCTATTATGTCTTACATATTTAGATACACTAACTTATTTCTGACAGACTGTCTAACATATAGACATATTCTCTTTATGCGCCACTGTCTTATGTGACAAAAATTGTAATGGTAAATATGGTATGATGGGTGGCATGGTTTATTAAACTCCTACAAATAGAAAAACCAAATTATAATGGTAGGAAAATGTAAAATGTTCTGGTCTGATAACATCCAAGCTGTAATAATATAAAAATGGATAAACCAAAACTTCAAACAGAAACAGTGCAAAAATGGGAGTGGAAAAAATGGATAAGTTGTTTCCTTAAATCATGTGTATAAGAATTCACTTCTTCATATGCCCTCAAATGTTCTATACACTTAGATCATATCACATAAAATGTGGCCTTTTAATTAAATATTACATAGAGAAAGAACAAGAACCTTTCTCAGTTATGCATCAGACTCTACTGGCAATAGATATGGTAATGGGTAAGCTTTTGAAATGATACCTTATAATTAAATAAATCAAACTCATACCATAAACAAAAAGAATGTATCCAAT
Source organism: Epiperipatus broadwayi (assembly GCA_028023455.1). NCBI lineage: Eukaryota > Metazoa > Onychophora > Udeonychophora > Euonychophora > Peripatidae > Epiperipatus > Epiperipatus broadwayi. The sequence continues at coordinate 67,830 of JAQFVV010006361.1, read as the reverse complement.
TTCATTATCTCCCACCCAATACTTTATTTATCTGCTCTCAGGGTTTATTATTAAAAATAACTAATGAAACTTGATTACTTGCCAACTTATAAAATAGAAACAAAGGGAATATTTTATTGAATTTAATTTATATTTACAAACAATTAAATATAAATAATTTATCTAATATTTTTAAATTATTAATGTTATTTAATATAGATGCTTATTGATGTTTGTGCATGTAATCAATAGCATTTAAATATTCTCATAATAACATTAATTAAGTTATCAAAATCTAATATTACATCTAGACCCATGTGTGCAGATAAATAATGAAATTTTAAAAAAGTCACTTTAAATAGAACAAATGGTTTATCTTTTATTATATACTCATTTATTTCTAGAGAAATAATAATAACAAAATAGCAATGCATAATATCAATTTTTTATTTCATATGTTTCTCACCTGCTTTCTGTGACATTTATATTTGTGATATTGTTAATAATATATTTATTAAGTTACATTTGTGTCAGAATGAAGATCATTCACTTTCTAGGAATAAACAATATATAACAATAATGCATCTTGTAAATTAATTTGATAAGCTTGTATTTATAAACTAAAGTAAAGAGTGTGCTAGTAGCTCTAACAATCTTTATCTATAAATGCCACAAGGGAAAGCATTTAAAATCTTAATCAAGAAATTATCCCAGCTTCAGACCAGTTTCTAGCTATTGTATTTCTTCAGTGAAGTGCTAAGATTTTTCAGATATTTGATCCAAATGATCAACTCAAAGCTAGCACTTATCTGATGGTTAACTTTTAAGTAAAAAATCTGAAAATTTCAGACACCTATATGTTTTCAAATCAAGCTATTTAACACAAAGTGCTATATGGAGCTCAGAAATATTCAGTCAGACAATATATTAATAGCATTAGCAATATAACACCACATAAGACTTAAAAGCAAAAATATAATAGTAAATAAATTAAAGGCATACATCACATGACTTAATTTGGTAAGCTTGTAATTATAAACTGAAATAAAGAGCATGCTAATGGCTTTAACAAGCTTTATTGATAAATGCCACAAGAGAAAGCATATAAAATCTCTATCTAGAAATTATCCCAGCCCCAGATTGGGTTTTAGCTATTGGCTTTCTTCAGTGAGGCACTAGGATATTCCAGACCCTTAACAATTAGATAAGTGCAGGCATTGAGTTGGTAATTTATATCAAATGTCTAAAATATCCTAGCACCTCACTGAATAAAAACAATAGGTAGACAATGGTATGGCACTGGGGATAATGTCTAGATAGAGATTTTAAATGCTTTCTCTTCTATATTTATAGATAAATCTTATTAGAAATATTAGCATGCTCTTTATCTTAATTTTAATTAAAAGATTATCAAATTAAGTAAGCCTGAAGATTTCTCAGCCACGTATAGCTATTTAAATTAGATATCTGGATTTGAAGACATATAGGTGTCTGAAATTTTCAGATTTTCTACTTAAAAGTTAACTCTCAGTTAAGTGCTAGCTTTTGAGTTGGTAATTTCAATCAAATATCTGAAATATCCTAGTGTCTCACTGAGGAAAGCTAATAGCTAGAAACTGATATGGGACAGAAGATAATTTCTAGATAGAGATTTTAAATAATTTCTCTTGTGGCATTTATCAATAAAACTTGTTACAGCTATTAGAACACTCTCTATTTTAGTTTAATAATAATAATAGTAGCACTTACTAATTCCAAATAGTTCAAGATGTGAGATTTGTTCTTTAAAATAGGATGACACTACTTTGAAATTTAGATAAAAATATAATGATTTTCTTTATATTATACTAAATATGAATAGATATTTTCTAAACTACACTTTCCTCTTTTAGGGTGTTCAAATGCATATTTCTTAAATAATCTCCTTATATTACAAGTGGTCCTCAATTATGGCAGGATAATTGATGCATTCCCCTGTATCATAGTTAACTTTTAAGAATCTTGTTAGAGATTTTATTACTAAGTTATAGTAAATCTAATAAATATATTCCTATAACAAACTTATAATAAAATAATTCCTACACTTATGCATATAAAACTTACATATATAACATTATTATAGCAAACCTAACTCTTAAATGTATCTCATGATTATTGATTGTCTACAAATTATTTGCCAAAAAGATAATAAATAAATTTTAATAATGAAAATCCACATAAAAATGTTTGCCTTTAAAATTGTCTTCTCAAGTATTAACAAAAGTTCATATAAGACATTTATTATATACTAAGTGTATATGACATGCACTTTAGATATATGTATGTGGTCACAAAAAATAATAAAGATAATACCTGATATAGAGGAGCTTTGATCTGTCATAACATATTAAAGAAAGAAAAAAATAATAACAAGGAAACAAATATGTATATGTTTCAATTTTTTAAAAATATTAATGGGATACAGGATTGACCATTTTAATAGCCTTCTTATTTTCTTTTTTTAGATGAACAGTTATTTAATGGTATATGTTTTACATTGCTTGAATAATATTAACATAGCAGATAATCATTTGTTGAATAATCTGTAAATTTTCTGAATAGCTGAGGTTGACTTTTTGAAGAATCCTTTCTGCATGTCATGCTGAGAAGAAGTAACTGAATGGAATTATTTGAGATGCCTCTACCATTACAATTTATACTTTTATTCTCCAGACAAGGATAGTTAGTTATTTAATACATTTTCATCATCTCATCATGTATATGCTTGTTGATGACCTCTCTCTCTTTTTTGGTAAAGATTGGGGTGAGGGGGAGTAGGCAAAGATGACAACCTAAGCTAGAAAAATTTCTTTACCCATACATTCTCTGGTATATACTTACTTTAGATAAAAGAAGATAAAAGAAAGAAATCTAGCAACAACAAAGTTTATTATTACTTTTTTTCTGAAAAAATAGTTGTTAGCAAAAAAAAATAATTAAAAGCACAATATCATATCTCCTTTTCCTTTACACAGAGGCTAAACTCGCCATTTAGTAGTGCCATTCAGTGCAAGACAGAATAATCAATGGATGCTAGAAGGTTTGTGCAGAAGCCTTGGATCTGAGCATAGTGCGCCTAAATCTTAATATTTAATGCAACCCTCTAGCAGTACAATTTTCCCATATTAACTATCTATAAAGCTTTGAGTCCCAAATGAAAAGAACATTGTTTTCAATCCAAGATCATTTGCTTGTATAGTCATATAGATCTTAACCCAGTTCAACATCTATACTTTTTGTTGTACTTGGTTCTTTAATAACTACAGTCACCATAATCCTATTGAGAAGGATTGGTATTAAAGTACTAAACATCATATGATAATCATTCATTTATTTATTTTTTTTTCATTTTGGAATAAAGCTTTATAGTTAGCTAATAATGTAAAAAGTGGTTACTGGATCATTGCATTCAATTCTAAGATCTAGGTGCAGTCTTCTCAGTTTCAAGACTCCTCACAAACCTTCTTGCATCCTTTGATTACTCTGGCTTGCACTGAGTAGTGTTACTGTATGGAGAGTTTAGCTTCTGTTGTTCACAGCTTATGTAAGCATAAAGATTGGTCATCATGTGATGTTTAGTGATCTAATCCTTTTCTTTTATTGCATTATTGATTTCTATGGCATTTTCAACTTAACATCTTTATGAGAAAAACTGATTTATTTCCTATTGTTAATTCATGTGTTTATCGATTTTTTAAAACTTTTTAAATATTTTACAATTGTTTAAAAAAATAACAAAATAAATAAATAAATAAGATAGATACCTAAAATAGATATAAACAGTTCATAACATGCAAAATAAATAAATACATATTTCTAAATCATAAATTTTTTTAACTAATAAATAGATTTATCTGTATACATTTTAATTATTAGCATATTCTAAAATGATTTTTATTTAGCTTCTTTATTTACTTTGTATATATTATTAGTATTTCCAAGATTTACAATCATAAACAAATATACATCACAAAAATAGTACAGAGTCAAAAAAACAATAATAACAAAAAATACAAAAAAAATTGAACAAAGATAATAAACAAAAAAAAATTGCAAGATTTTCAACCACCACTTTAAAAGATATTGTGATGTATATTAGATAATTAATTCTATAAGTGAAGCATATATACATCCATGTAATAAAATATATCCATTATATTTTACTAATAAATATTTCAAAACTTTATGCACACACACACACACACACACACACACATATATATATATATATGCACATAAAAAGCCTCTGTTTTCCATATATATATATTTTTGTCAACATATGTACTGATATCATAATCAACTGTAAAGATGAAGCTTTATAATACTTACATTTTCCTCCTCTTACCACAAAAATAATATTATTCTCACTGACAATTGGAGGTTACAATATAACTTTTCAACAAAATAACTACATACATCCCTTAAGTTAAACATTTCTTTTTATATCTAACTTGTTATGGATAACTTTTAGCATTTAAACATATTCACTTTAACATCAAAAACATATTTTATTATCAGATCTGATATCAACAGCCTTTTTCAATTTAAGGCCTCAATATTGTGAAAAATAAAGAATAATAAATTATTACTCTCTTTTGGCTTTAAATCAAAGCAGCTATATAAATTGAATTATCTCTATTACTCATTCAAAATATAATCAAATCAGTAGGTTTTGACATTTAACAAATTTACATTAAATAATTATAACATAAATATTAAAAAAAATTAAATCATAATGTGGTGCCAAAAAAAGACATAAGGTACAAACATTTGCAATTCTTTTGGAATAGAATCACTCATTTACTTTGAACAAAAAAATAAGTACCATAAGGCACCATTTAATCATCATTAGACTCATATAATTATCTTTTAAATTCCTTTAGGAATATTGTAAAAAAGGCCTATGAGGATAGAAAGATTGATGAGGACAGTTTGAATTAATGTGATGCTAGTCCTTCTTGATACATAGATGTGATTCTTTGGGTGTTATATATCCCTTTCAGCCCATCTGGTCTGCCAGTCATATAAGCATTTTCTTCAAGATTTTTCTCAATCCTGTAAAGTCCCTCATAGATGTTGAAGAATTTATTGTTCTGTAGATGACTAACACAGGATTCAATTCAATTTTAATTCAGGAACTAACTTATTAACCCTTAAATTGAGCTTGTTGTAATCACTAATTTATTTTAGTGATTTAAAATGATGGGCATTTTATTTTACCAAGTGTATAAAAAATTAATAAATTATTTCAACTGCACTATCTCAATAAAAAAGAGTTTACAGTATCATAATATTTTTTCATAATAACATAGAACTTAAAGATATGAAAAATTTCTTCAAAAAGAATAAAGATGCTAATATGAGGGTTATAACCCAAAATTTGATTCTGAATGGATATTTGAAGAACAAATCAAGAACACCTTTAGATAACTTATGAATAATATAGATAACTTATACATTATTTACAACTATGGATTCTACATAATAAATAAAACGTCTATTATAAATAAGTGCTTCTGATTAGGGTATTTATAAAATAGATTATAACCATCATACCAATAGTATGAGTTTCTATCAGATATTTATTTCTTAAGTGAGCTAAAAATATGACATTCTCATAAATACAAAACTATAACTGCCCTGTTCTTTATGATGGTAAAGACTCATAGATTGCATATTATATTCAGACAATATACTTTCTTTCTAAAATATATATTATCAAAAATCAAACACACCTTGGTTGTTCTATCATCATTGGCTATGGAATCACAAGAGTTAAACCTAATTATGTTTTGCCTTTCAAATAATTTTCTATAATTACATATTTTCATATAAAATCCTTCCTCATTTGAAGTCCTAAAATACACACTATACATAAATGTCTTATAAAAACCTATTTCATGTAATAGTCATATATTTTCTTCAGCCTTATAATTTCTTCTATTAAAATTAAAATAGCTACTTTCATAACTATTGTATAAATAATACTTGTAATAACTCATCATGGTACACTCTTCAAAATAAAATTTCCCTCTAGTTATGAACTTAATTTGCTCCTGGCATGTGTTTAGCAGTTGAACTTGTTTGAAAGTAGAGGAAGAATTTGCATCAAATTAATTACAATTCACCTAGTAAAGATTTTATAATTGGGTTTTTGAAGTGAATTAACAATAAAATAATAGCTTGAACAAAGGGTAAGTTTTACAAAATGATGAATGGATGGCTCATGAGACTGCCACTCAGTGGACTTATCAGCAGCCTTATCCTCTCAAAATTTGAAAGCCTTATTCTACCTAAATATTTGGACCCTTCAGTAAATAACATAATATTAGAACTGATGATGTATTCATATGTGCTGAAGAGCAGAAAATTATTAATATTTGTGCAGAAATAGAAACAGCATCATCTCTTGAATGGACAACTAAAGATGAAGATATAACACAAAAGTATAATGTTTATGGACTTACATATCCAAAGGAACAAAGGTGTGCTTGATTTTAAGATAAATGTAAAACCAATTAAAGTTAGAGGAGTCATCCACCCTCAATCTAATGTTACATTTAAACACAAAGTGACTGGTCTTAAAGTTTATTTTACCCAGAAAAAGAAAATTATGTATATACAAAGTTGGCAGAAAAGCTAACATTGAATTATATGTTAGATATCAAACAAACATTGAATATAATTATACTAAATTAATTTAAAAATTATATAAAAATTTACAAGAGCATCAACAAAGTTCCCAATAATAACAATTTGACTAAGTCATGGATCAGCCTTCCATACATTTTTTATATTTCAACAAAATTCCAAAAGATCTTCATGAACACATTTTGAATAGGATTTAGATCACATATTTCTCTCAACAACCTTCTAAATAACACAAAGGTAAAACTCCTTTCAAACACACACTTGTAATTGTATATAAGATGTCATGACCATGCCCTCTTCTGCAGTGCACTATGTTATGAAAAATTTCACATTTATAGTTTGATGAGAATTTCTCAGCACACCTTATTTATATAAAAAAGCAATATTAAACCATAAATGCAAGTCCAACTTTGTTGAATACAAGTTGGATACTAGACATAACTTTTCTCCCTTGAATGTTAAAACATTCTGAACAGAGAAGAATGACACAAAAAATAAAATTTAAAGAATCATGAGCAATTACAAAGGACCTACATTCAGCTAACAGAAAGAGCTACTGTGTCTTACTATCTAAGAAAGGAAACATGTAATTTGCATATTGGAAAAAAAATACATATTTCTCAACCACTATATATTCAGTTTTTCAACTGTGAGGTTTTATTCTGCACTATGATTCTGGTGAAAATTAAAAAAAAGCTGCCTTAGTGCTATTAAATAAATACAAATTGTGTTTTTTTTATAGCTTTTTATATCAATTTGCATATCTCAAGTTTTTGAGAATTACATGTTACTAATTCAAACTAAAATGATTAGACATAATACCATTCAGTGCTAAATAAATGAAAATCAAATAGACTAAATTTTATTACCATTAAAAATAATTATGCTTACATTATCTTAAATTTTTATTAAATATTGTAAGTCAGTAAGTAGTTTGATTATTTGTATATTTTAATTTTTGTAAAAATAAATATTTGTTTCTTCATGATTGTATACTATGTACATTTAGAATTTGCTTAGATATATTTGTTTTTTAAAAAGAAAATAAATGAAATGGAAAGTAATAAAGCAAAATTGAAAATCATCATTGGCAAAAATGAGTTATATTTTTAATTATTTTTTTTGTAATTATTATTTTGAATTTTTAAATTCTAAAGATTACATTCATTATTTGAATATATTCTTTAATAGAATATACTTTAATAATAAAAAATAATGTGTAATTATTTAGTATTTATTGAAAAATGTTTTAAACTGGAAGTTCATCATAAATTTATTATTTTTACTATGAATTTCAGTTAATTTATTTATTAGCTTTTTTAATTTATTACTAACAATAATATATTATTTTTAAGGTTATATTTATTTTTAAAATTATAACTTTACTAAGTATTATCGCAAATATAAACATTTAAAGAAGATTAAGATTTATTCATTAAAAGTAAAATACATAAATGTGACTTACAAATTGGTCACATTAAAATGTTTAAAATACTGCATACTAAAATAATTAATGTATTAACTATGTGTTTTTGAGCAGTTTCTACACCTAATTTAGTAATTATTGTTTATGCTTTATATTTTTAATGACAATATGTGTATTATCCATCAACATATAGATTTATAAAAGAATTAAAATATGAATTTATAATTGAAAAAAAAATATTAAAAATTATAGATTTATTTTACAAATAGAAAAAGAATATAAAGCAAAAATATGTAATTAAAAGAAATATTTTACTTTAAATTTTCTGGTTCAAAAAGTTATTTTGACAAAAAAATATTCTTCACAAAATTTGTTTAGCTACAACAAATTTCCATAAAAAATGTATTCAACCAATAAATTTTAATTAAAGTATTAAAATTATATATACAATTACAAAAAAATTGCAAAAAATAATATGATAATTTTTGGTCATGTTCATTAGTTATTTAATGGTAAGCAGTATTATTATTATTGTTTGTAAATTATAGTTGATTAATTTTCTGCTAAAAATTAAATCTATGCATGTAAAAGTTATTATAAACAACACATTCTTAGTGAGAAGCAATTATCTAATTTAATTTTATATTATTAATAAATAATTAAGTAAATTAGGTAAAATGTTGCATTTTTAATATTGTAACACCTGATATCACATGTGTACACTGAATAATTTATTTAAAAAGCTAAAATGATTGAGTTTCTTAAATTGACTTTTTATTGATAGAACTAAAGCCACTCAAAATATATTTTAGTTTTTTTTTTTTTTGTTATTAAATATATTCGAACAGATATAAGTTATTATAACATTTGGAGTTTGTTTGCAGAATCATTTCTATTTCAGTGAGACTGGCATTGAAAATATTAAGGGTTAAGATTGTGCATATATATATATATATATATATATATATATATATATATATATATATATATATATATATATATATATATATATATATATATATATATATATATATATATATATATATAAAAAAAAGGGTTTAAAGTGGATTAAAACAGATGAAAATTCAATGAGTGTTCAATTTTTGGATCTCAAGATTACTAGAAATAAGGATAAACTGGATTACTATATGACTCTTAAACCAATAGCAAAAAGAGGATATATTCCATATGAATCAAAAGTACAAATGTCACATAAAATGGCAGGTTTGAAGTCCTTTTTATTTAGAAATGATAACCTTTGTAAATATGCATCAGATAAAACAAAGTTTATTGTAATGAGTTGTTAAACGTTGGATACAATTATGATTGTGTATATTATATTGTTAAAAATTTTACTTCTAAATATAAAAATATTAATAATAATGTTAATTTTTCTGATAAAAAGTTGTGGATATCAATACCATATATATCAAATCAACAGGCAAGTTTCATTAAGAAAATTTATAAAGGAATATGTGATATAGCATTTTATGCACCACCTACATTGAATAAATTAATAAACAATTCAAAAGATAAAACTTTATTGACAAATAAAAATGGTATCATTTACAAATGGACATGTAGGTGTGGTAGTGGATATATAGGTGAATCGAGGTGCATATTGGAAAAAAGAACAAAAGAGCACATATTATTGTTTAAAAGGGTTCAAAATACGAAACAAAATTTTAAAAATAGTGAGAATTTATCAGCTTCTGTTTTTTATGACCATAATAAATCATGTATATATGGTTTTGATTTTGATTATAACAATGTAAAAATATTGGAAACTGAAAGAAATAACAATAAAAGAAAAATTAAAGAGGCGATGTTAACCCTTAAACTGCTAATTATATTATTGGTTGTATGAGGTAAAAATCAAGTCTTTTAATTGGCCAACTCACAAACTGAAGACAAAGCCTATTGTTAAAACATATTCACCTATAATATTAAATTCAACTCAGATACATTTATAAAAAGTATATTACTAATTTTTCAGGTTATGAAAAAGAACGAAAGTTCTTTCAAAAATAAATTGCTATTTATTTATTATAAAATATATTCAATTTCGGCAAATATAAAGCGAATGTCTAAACAAAAAAGTGCTGACGCAAACGCTTTTTTTCAATTTTACGTTGTGGAAAAGTAAAGATTTCTTTTTGCTAAATCTTAAATATTTTTACTAAAATCTTCAATATTTTTCGAAAATAATTTTGTTTTTTTAGTATATTTTTTAAAAAACTATTTTAATTTCTCAAATTATATTTTTTTAATACTTAAATTACATTCGAAATGAAAATCTCAGCGTTTTTCTTTATTTTCTTTGATCAGGCGGTTTCTTTGTTCTTTCCAGCCAATCAGAATGTCTTTTTCGGCTGAGAGCTGGCTGACAGCCAATCACCGACAAGGTTCTTTCTTTGTTTAGTTTTAAATGCGTTTTTTTTTTATTTTTTACTTGTAAAATAATTCGGAAGAGGGCACCATCTTACAGAACTTTTAAAAACCTAATCAATAACGGTCAAACGAATATTTTAGCATTAAAACTAGCAGAATTAGAGTGATGTCAGATGTCGACGAGAGGCCTCGTAAGAGGCGGAAAAAGGGTTAATATATAAATACAAGCAAAATTTAATTAATTGACAAGCAAAATTTAATTAATTGGCAAGCAGCAAAGATTAAGATAACAGAATTATGGAAAAGTTGACATTGAATTATAGGAAAGTTGACATTTTAAATGTGATAGTTGACAAAGCTACAACGTAGTGAAAGCACTTCTAAGTTATAGTTATACATATAATTTTTATTGACTTTTAATTACTGTATTTTCAAATATTTATTTGTAGAGTTACGTATATTATTTTGAAGAAATACAGACTTCGATTTGTAATATATATATATATATATATAAATCGATGTCTTTACCCCAAACCCAAAATTCAACCAGACCAGCATAAAAATAATATTAAAACACTACCAAAGGTTTACTGCTACAAGCAGACTTCTCAAGTGTAAAGAACTACAAAACCACACAATATATATAATATTACCCACAAATACATTCACTGTACATCTACCCTTAATATTAAAAGAATTCTTAAATACGTTAATTGCTTCAGAATAATAAATTTTTAATAATAAAGATTCTTTAATTCTTCTTTTGATTTCATTTCTCTCAAAAAAGACAACTTTTGCTTCATCAAAATCAATAGTGTGGCCTGTATATTTTTCATGGACATACAAAACAGAACTAAGATTTCTACTTTTAACTCTATTTTTATGAACCTATATTCTTTCATTTAAACTCAAGCCACTCTTACCTATGTAAACCTTCTTATAGAATAAACAAGGGATAAAATATACTACACCAGGAATAATCTTTCTATCAAAAATTTCTTTTGTATTATTTAATAAATTATTCAATGTAACACACCTTTTCCAAGCAAATTTCTTATTTCTAAACAATTTACTATTTCTACATACAATTTTATAAGAAGACAATTTAAATGGCAAAGAAATAAAATCATATTTTTATTTAACTTTTACATCCTTACAAATATTACTATTAAATAAATATTTTTAACAAATTTATCAGAGCAACCAACCCTCAAGTAATGTTTATAAAATTGATATTTCTGAAACAAAGCTACCCCACTAGAATTATTTAATTTTTTATTCCTATGACAATAATTTCTTAAAGCAGCTACTTTATGAGATACAGACTGATAGCTATCAAGTTTAATTATAGATCTTAATTCTTTACTTTTAACTAGATGACTGCATAGTAAACAATTAGTTTCTACATTTCTAATCAACAAAAGATCTAAAAAATTTAACTTACCAAAATCTAACCCCCCTTCTTCTAACACAAATTTTATAGAAGAATCAAAACAATTAAATTCATTTCAAAATTCCTTCAATTTATCATTCTCAACTACAAATAAACAATCATCAACATATCTGACAAATAACTTTACATATAAACAATTCTTTTTAATAATAATTTCTTCTTCCATATAATTAATATAAACTGAACATACTAAAGGAGAAATAATATAACTTATTATTCACTTTTACTTAATCTTATAAAAATTACCTTTATAAGTAAAATACATAGAATCTTCCAATAACAAAAGCAAATCTTTAATTACTTTAATTTTATTTTTTGATAAAGAACTTTTCATAATCAATACAGACATAAGAACATCAATACTGCTTAACCTATTAACAGACTGATACATATTTTCAATATCTAAACTGCCAAATACCTAATTATTTTCATTTTAAAATTATTAATCTTATCAAAAGCCTCAAAAGAAGAAGAAACTGTGTAATGACCAAAATGAACAAACTGTTTTAAAAAATTATTCAATCATCTAGAAATACCCTCTAAAACACTGCCTGTATAATCAAAAATAAATCTTAAAGGAAAACCATCTTTAAGAGACTTAATATTCACAAACATCTTAGCTGATGTGAAATCATTAGGATAGCATTTTAAATAATCTACTCTATTAAAAAATTTTAAATTAACCATTTTCTTCAAAATATCTATCATTTTTTTAATCAAATTACCTGGATCTTTATCTAAAAACATATATTTACCATTATTTAATTCTCTATCCATTTTCTCTTTGAATTCATCTCCTTTCATAATTACAAACCTACCAGCTTTGTCTTCAGGAGAAATGATTACATCATTAGCAATTAACTTATTCTTAAGATGTTTAATCTCAGCAGGATTAATAAAAAAAATTTCTTTCCTTTTTAAACTTTTATTCAAAATCAATTGAATACCAAATTTCTGCTCATCACTCAAATTACTAGATTCAATAGACGAAATTGTATCAAAAACTATATTTTTTGAATGAAATGGAACAAAATTAGGGCCTTTACCAAGAATATCTAATTCTCTATCATTTAATTTTATATCAGAAAGATTAACAACTCTATCATCAGAAGCATTACTCTCATACCCTTTTACTACAATAAATTTTATTAACTTTCCCAAACAACCACTTTAATTCTCTTTCGTATTTTTTACAATAAAAATTTGACCTATTCTGTCTAAATTGTCTCATACAAAAATTCAAAATTGAATAATTAAAATCTTGCCTCCTGTCTAAATAATATCTATTTCTATTATATACATAAATAAATTTATAAAACCTTACAAAATTTTCTTTTAAAAAAGTATTCAAAATATATGTTTGTAAGGTAAAAACCAAATTCCTATTTTGAAGCAACTTTTTATTTCTACTAAAATTAATAACACAACACTTACGAAAAACACTATTGATTTTGATGAAGCTAAGATTGTCTTCTTTTAGAGAAATGAAATCAAAAGAAGAATTAAAGAATCTTTATATTGAAAATTTATTATTATGAAGCAATTAACTTATTTAAGAGTTCTTTTAATATTAAGGGTGGATGGGAAGTGAATGCATTTGTGGGTAATGTTTAATATTATATATATTATGTGGTTTTTGTAGTTCTTTACACTTGAGAAGTCTACTTGTAGCAGTGAAACCTTAGGTTGTGTTTTAATATTATTTTTATGCTGACACACACACACACACACTCTCTCTCTCTCTCTCTCACACACACACACACACACACACATATATATATATATATATATATATATGTGTGTATATATAGAGATATATATATATATATATATATATATATATATATATATATTCCAACCAGTAACCACCTAAACATTCACAGTAAAATATAGTAATCAATATTTCTGACTGCTGTCAAAGCAATCTTCACATCTTTTAATAGCAAGAATGGAAATCCATTCTTACTAATCGTCCATTAAATATATGTGGACACTTAAAGCTTGCAACTTGACTACAGAGTTTTATGTCTATATTTCAAATAGGTAGTAAGTTTGTTTCATAAATTCATATATATAGAATTGCATTTGTTTCTCTATTAGCATCATTCAATTTAAATAACAATAATTTTTAAAAACACATATTATAAGCACACACACATGTGGTTTAATTGTGATGGATAATGGTAAAATTAGGTATTTTATTAATTTTGTTAAAAATGTAATTGCTAGATATTTTATTAAACAGAACAATATGATTTAATTTTGCCATAATAATTTTAATATTCATTTTTTTTCCAATCAAATATCTCAAACAATAAAACAATATATCCTACTGAAGAAAATTAAAAAAAAATAACATATGTCAATTAATAACAGGTATTTTAACAATTATAAAGGTCATTTAGTACAATTATTAAGTAAATGTTTGGATGAATAAGCTTCCATTCTGAATAAATAAGCTTTATCTACATCGTTCAATATTGATTTTTCCACTTGGAATCTATCTATCTATCTATCTATCTATTTATCTATCTATCTATCTATCTATCTATCTATCTATCTATCTATCTATCTATCTATCTATCTATCTATCTATCTATCTATCTATCTATCTATCTATCTATATATATATCTATAGGGCACAATATATATATATATATATATATATATATATATATTGTGCCCTTTTGTATGGGTCTCCATAAATTGTTGTATCAATCTATTTAAAAAATTTTAAATTTAAGATATATTTAACTATATGATGTTAATTTTATTTATAACAAACTTTTAAGAAGTGTAATTAAGGTAATCTATGAATATTTGATATGTAAAAATTGTGCTGATGTTTGAGAGAGACGTTTCAATGGGGAGGATAATAGTATATGGTTGGGAAAACTGGCCATAAGCAATACTGCATTAATAAATTTAATAAATAAATGTTTAAAGTTAAAAGTTTTAAAAAGACAAATTAAAATTAAATGCCTATATTTATTGTTGATAAAAATTAATATTTAATAAATGAATATAAATATTTTAATTATTAGTATTACATAATAGAAGATTAATATTTGATTTTAATAATATCGAATTATTATTTTAAAAACTGTTATAATATATTATTTATTTTAAAAATATTTATTTTAAAAAAATGAATTGTTAGTTTATTTTTAGATTATTACAAGCGTTTGTAGCTCTGTTGTAAAACAGATGTTAGTTAGACACATACACACATGCTTGGGAGTTTTTTTTAGTAAAGTTGCAAAACTATTTTAAAATTCTGTTATAAAATTTATAAATATTATATTGGCTATCATGAAATAAAAATAAAGATAATTAATGTGAAATATTAAATCTGATTTTTAAAATACTGCTTAAAAACATAACGAATAAAAATAGACTTAATTTGTTTATAAAAATAATCTTATAAAAGTTAAAAGTGAAATAAAATAAGAAAGCATATTTTAAAAAATGTTTAATGGATTTAAATAAATGATAAAGATTAATTTAAGAATTTAATAATGTGATAAATAATAAATATTAAATACGTCATTATTTATTTTTAATTCTGTCTTGTTGGTAAAATATGTAAATAAGCTAGCAAGTTGATTGTTTAACTCACCAATCAAGTGGGAGTTTTCTTCCGGTATAAAACCAAGGTTCAATTGTTCGGAGGGGACTTGTGATTGAAATTCTTAAAGTAAAGGGTGCTATTAGAAATAGCTAAGTAATTATAGATGCTCTCAAAATCATTTTAAAATTATAAGAGAGTAATTTTTTAAAATAATTTATAAAAGTTTACCTACAAATATGCAGTGCTAATTTTAATTATAATTTCCTATCGTCTTGATCAAAACTCAATTTACTATCAAATAGTCATGGAAACATCGTATAAGGATAAAATGTATTGGAGACTTTATACTGAAAATTTAACAAACTCTGGATTGACTAGGAGAGTTATTAGATGCATAACAGTAATACATTGGACCTTGTATAAATTTAAAAGCTAATGGTAATTAATTTTATAAAATAGATATTTAAAAGAATGAAAAATACTTCTTTATGAAGAAAGTATTTATAAATTATAAATCTAAGTATATAACTTAGTGAAGATGGTAAATAATTATGATTATAAAAATATTTGCCTTGTTAAGTCTTTATGGTTTAAAAGACTACATTTTGACAGTTTTAAAAGGCAAATAAATTGAAAATTTAATTGGCCAAGAAATACTTATAAGTAAAATTCTGATATTATTAAAGTCTGAACGCTGGTCGTACAGAAGAATCTAAAAGTAATCTTACCTAAATATTTGTTAAGGAATGCACAAATAAATTACATGTGGATATCCAAATCAATTAAAAAAAATAATTAAATAAGAACTTTATAAACTATTGACTAATACTAAAAAAAAATAATAACTTTAAAATAATTTTCTTTTAAAGAAATGAATCTGAATTATAAACTATTTTAATTATTATTTTATTCTTATGATGGAACTGACTTTTTCTTTATTTTTAAAAAAAGAACGTTTTCATTTTCTTCATTAAAAAACTTTTAAAAACACGTGATGTACCGGAAAAGGAAGTAATGTTTGGTGAAAATTTGTGCCTAGGAAAAAGAACAATATAGTGAAAGAAGACACCGTTGGATGTTATGTAATATGTTTTATTTATTAACTAACATAAATATTTAATTAATTATTAATTTATTGAAAGATAGGAAAGGTACATTTACATTTTTTTTAAAGTAATAACTAAATATTAATATAATTTTTATTGCATAAAGTTTATTTTATAATTATACAACACGTAATATTTTAAAGAATAATTGTTGAGTGTAAATGTGAAATTATTTTGTAAAACTGAAATCTTGGAGGACATCGTGTGACGGACTGTACATTGAAGTATCATTTATGGTAAAAATTGTGTAATAATAATAATAATTTGATGTATTTACTATGTTTTCTTTAGATCAACCAAATGTTATATGATTATTGAATGAATGTATTAATATTTAAATGATATACATGCATAAGATTAATAATAGCAGTTTTATTTTAATATGCATACTTTAAATTGATGATGTAAATTTAGTACAACGTAATATGAGAACCTAGAAATAATTATATGATTCTTTCGTGAATAAATTTTAATGTTTCTGTTACAATATTAGGAATTAGATTTATTATTAGTGTAAGTTATTTATTTTTCTTTTCAAGTTAGTAAAAGGTATATAAAATCTATATTTTATTTTTTTATTTTTATTAGATAAGTTAAGTTAATTTATGTAGAAATTTATATCTTGATTGAAGGCTTATTGTATATAGAGGATGAGGTATAAGAGAGTTTGGATCGTTATTATTTTTATTTAAAATGGGTCATCTATTTTTCTAAAGTTAAATAAGGTTAAAGTGATATTTGTAGATAGAAGTTTATTAGGAGGAAATAGGAATAACAAGTAAAAGTGTAATAATTAAAACGGAAAAGAATCATAGAATTTTATTTAACATTATACTTTATAAAAGTTGAAATTATTGAATAATTTAAAATATTATTTTTAAAAGTACATATACGTATTGCATATTTTGATAAGACATGTAATATAACATTATATCGGAATGAAATAAATGGTTATAATATAATAATTGTTGTTATATTACAAAGTTACATCAGTTTATACAGTAATTAATATTTGAGTAATACTGATGGTAAATGTAATACATCCTAATACATTATAATATAAATAACAGTAAGACTTAAGTGAAATAGCATTTTTAATTATTAAAGTTTGTTTATTTACATA
Organism: Epiperipatus broadwayi; assembly: GCA_028023455.1. Taxonomy (NCBI): domain Eukaryota; kingdom Metazoa; phylum Onychophora; class Udeonychophora; order Euonychophora; family Peripatidae; genus Epiperipatus; species Epiperipatus broadwayi. The sequence continues at coordinate 50,091 of JAQFVV010006361.1, read as the reverse complement.
CATGCTACATGAATGATATCTCACATAAAACCTTTTCTTGTATTAACTGAGGACAAATGATGTTTATTAAAATTTAAAGTCATAATCTTAATTAAATGTTATTGATAGAACATTTTAAGAAATGTATAAATTATCTATTTATGATTATGGAAATAGTAACAGCATAAAAATCTTGTATTATTATTTTTGTTTTATTTTCTTTAGTTCCATTTGTAAATGTAAATAGTGTAAATAAGTTATTTGTTAAAGTTGATGTAAATAAATTTGTTTTAGTTGTTTTTAAAAAAATGTGTCGAATTCATTATTTTACACCACAGCATTTGACAACAGATAATTTGAATATACATAATATTTGCACAATATGAATTTATTATTTTATTATTTGAGAAAGAAACACAATATTTTATTTAATATAATTTATAGAAATTGATTGACATTAACATATAATATTACATTGGTCATAAAGTAATTATAATGCACAATATAAGAGTATAAGATTATTTATTGCCACAGATTGTTAAATTATAAGACTTTAGTATATTTTAAAATTAAGATACTATATGGAAATGAAATACATGTATATGATTTACTTATTTTCTTAATGATTAAAAGTATAATCCAATAGATAAGATTAAGCTATACACTAAAGATTATTATTGTCAGTTATTGTTATTAGAATAAGTTAGGTGTATTTAGGTTTGATATTAAATCCCTTATCATTCCTATCTACATGAATTATTATTATTTTAAGATAATTAGTAGAACCTGAGATTATTTAATTATATTTCTTTAACAAAAGATTGAGATTTATTTATCTATTATTATTAAAGATAATTCATTTATAAAAGTCATAAGAATGCTGTAGAGTTAGTAATGAGATAATAAAGAGGTAATAGTATTCTTATGCCATTGAGACAGTGTCTTGGAAAGATATTGATTCAATGTAAATCTAATTACCAATTGTAACTTCACTTCACAGTCTCATGATTTTAGTAAATATTTATTTAATTAGTACATAATATTGAACTATATTAATTTTTGATAAGTTTGTAATAAATCTGATAAGTTATAATATTATAAAAATATATTAAAAATAGTTGTACATATTTTAGCTGAGCATAATGATTTAATTGAGCTAGTCATATTTTAAATTATATCATATATCGAGAAGTGAGGGTACAATATATATATATATATATATATATATATATATATATATATATATATATATATATATATATATATATATATATATATATATATATATATATATATATATATATATATATATATAATACATGTTATAGATGTAAGTTAGCAGTCTGTATTTATATACATATGATTATTTGGTTAAAAAAATTATATTAAACTGTTGCTGCAAAATAGCCTAGTTTAAATACATTATAAACTATAATTTATATCCTTGGGGGATGGGGGGTCTTACCAATTAACTATGTTCAGTTGTTTTTAACATGTCAATATTTTTACCATGCTAGAAAAAAAGTTTAGTATTACTAAAATTACTTATAATTTTTTTGCTATTATAAATATCTATTTAACTTATGTTCTTTTATGAATGGCAAATAAATGTATACAACCATTGAAATAATGAAGGGAATCTTTGGAATTGGATTTTAATGCAATATTTTATTGTTTCAAATGCATGGTAAAAGAAAGTTATTATACCTGGGTCTCGTTTTATACGATAGATAGGTTCCTCACAAAACATGTGCAAATGAAATCATGCAAAAATAGACATAACTTACATTGAAAAAGGGGTGATGCAGTCTGTGATTTTTTAAAATTTGCATAAAATCAAAGCACCAATGTAAAATTACTTTAAAATTTGCACAAAAAAAATAAGGAAATAAATTATGACTAATAAAAAATTTCAAATTTGAGAAAAAAAGATACAAAACAAACTTTTTTTAACTATAATCTTTAATTTTATTCAAAATAATATATTTTTATGCATAATTGACAGGACAGTAATTTACATTTTTTATACACGTTTTAATAATTATCGCTACTTGCCGAAAAACACGTTCGTTTGCAAACTGGTAAAAATCAGATTCTCACAAGAGGAAATACAACTAGCGCCAAGTTCATTCTCATGTTGTGTTAATGGTTTTCTATTGACAATGTAATTAGTAATTAATCTTTGAGACAATGATTTTATTAATTGTTTATGAACTTAGACTTATGATAATAAAAAGACATTTATTCACCACTGCTGGGAAAAATTTAATTAAAACTAACAACTAAAAATTAAATTATTATTTTGTCTTTAATTTTTTAATTTTCAATTCTGTTTAAAAATCAAATTTCATTTTACATCACATTAATTTCAAGTTGCCAAGTAATTTTTAAATTTTTAATTACAATTAAAAATCAGATTTTAATTTTTAATTGTCAAATTTAATTGTGCCCACTGCTATTTCTCATCTTTTAAAAATAAACTTGCGGACACTAAATGATTAATAATTGATTATGTTCTTTTTTAAAAAGCAAATAACAGAATGTGATTTAAAATGCAAACTTAACACACACAATGTTTGAACAAATTCATATTATAATCTTGTAAAATTTAATGTGTGTATACATAAAATGTGGAAATCATGATTTTAATTTCATTATTGCATAAAATCTTACTATTATAAAGCACTGGAAATATTGAAATTACTAAGATGAAAGTTGAATTCCAATAATGTGCTATTACTTTCAATATAACATAAATGTGCAGAATTTATTATTTAAAGTAATAGCCCATTATCGGAGTTTGACTTCCGGTGAAATATAAATCACATAACTTCAAAATCATGTTAAATAAGTCCATGTAAAAAGAGACCCATGTGTATAACATACATATAAGATGATGAAGAGGCTTGTAACTTAAAAGTTATATTTATATTTAAAGAATTTAAATAATGATAATAAAGAATTATTTACTTATTTTTAATAATTAGGGGGGCTTTGAATACAGACTCCCAAGCTCCCTTCAATTATTCATTCCATTTTATACATCCAATATACATGATCCATACACATGTGAAAAAGATAAATAATCTCCCATATACGTATTTTGTGCTGAACCAGTACTGATCAGTTGATATACATCCTCTTTCACAATTATAAGTACTTGTTCAGCAGAAAATGGTATATTAAAGATAATTTATCTTTTTTAAATGTAGTCATGTGTATCGGTTATATAAGATGGAGAGGATAGCTGAAGGGAACTTGAAAGTCTTTGTTCAAATGCTCTCTGATTACATTAAAGGTCCAGTATATATATTATACTTGTATTCAAATATTATTTTAAATAAATAAAAATTTTCTACAGCATTTGAAAAAATGTTTAAAGACCTTTTTAAATAGAAAAGATATTTACCCAAATTTATTTTTAGCCTCAGTTCTAAAAATTGTACAGTTTTTATATTATAACCTGGAAATTCTTGCCACAATTGAAAGATGATATATTAACTTAATTTATTTTAGAAATGGTCACCTTTTTTTCTATTCAATTCATGAACTAGGAAGCAAACAAAATAATGCTTGACTAGATAATAATGTGCAGGGTTCATGGGCTAAATACATTTCCCCCATCACCATACAACATCTGGAAGCGTCATTACTGAAGTGTCATTATGCCTCATAAAGGTAAAAACAATTTTCCAAAGAAAGATAATTACACTTGCCTTAATATTATCCACTAATTTGTAAGTTAAATAGATAAAATTAGCTTTCACTTTGTTTACAATTGTTAAGTCTTAAATTAATTGCTAAATATTTCTAGTTTATTTAATCTACATGAATTAACTATTTTATTTATTCTCACTTTTTCATTAAGTTATTAAAGATATGAACTGTTCCAAAAACTTTCATGCTATTTCTGATAACTATATTCTCCTCTATAAGTTTTTCTATGACAGGACTTTGGAAACAAATTATCATTGGCTATAATCAATTGTCAGTGAAGAAATAGAAGGTATTTTGTATGATCAAATTGATCTTATTATTTTATAACTGTAAATAATTTTTTCTTTAAGATTCAAGAGTTTTGAAGGTAAAATTGATTTCCAGGCAAAATAAACTGTTTTATAAGAAAATTTTATTTACATTACATGAATGTTGCTGCACATATATTTCATCATAATTAAAGAATATTAAGTAAGAGTTATTATTTACTTTAAACTAGCATGTTATTTTTTATTTACCATGGCTTTTCTCTAAATGGACTATAGAAAGAAAGAAACCTCGGTTACAATGTTCTTTCATATATATATATATATATATATATATATATATATATATATATATATATGATATATATATATATATATATATATATATATATATATATATATATATTGTCATAGATAGAAGCTAAATATTAGTTATTACATCAAGGAATTGCAATAATTTCCCTTAAACCATGATCAGAATGGATCTGAATGAGATACCCCACTATCCAATTACTTTTAAGATTATAATAACATGTGCTATACTTAAAATGAGATTTGTACAGATTGATGACTGAACTGCTCAAACACACACACATTATTTATGTATATTAATTTAATTACAATTAAATGATATATTTTTCCAAACTTAAATAGCTTTAATTGCTCGCTAAAACATTTTTATTATACTTATCTGAAATGCATGCATCTATAAATATGGCATTCATTTAACACGTTTACTTGTTTTTTGCACTTCAGTATTTTTGAGGAATTAAAATCCATTTATAAGTATGGATTTTAGTTTATATTAGAGAAAAAGAGAAGAAAATGATATTACCTTATTGAAGTTATTTTACAGTTGCATAATCTAGGCATTCTTGTTTTCATTATGTATTTCAGTTTATTTTTATTTATTTTTTTTTTCTATTTGCAAACTTCAAATACCATTTTAAGGATGTTTTTGTTTATAAACATACATTTTTAATAAATCAAGTCCAATTCAAGTTTAATACTAATATCAATTTTTTTATAATAATTTAAAACATCACTTGAGAATGACAGAAAAGCATTAAAACAATAAAGAGGTATGATAAACTAAGGGATTTATATAAGCTTTCTTAGTTTAATGCCAATAACATTTACTCTCATCTTTTACATTATTTTTCCTATTAAGAAATATTTTTACAAATAATTATTGGCACTCATTTAAATATTTATATGACTCTACCCAATTAATGATAATCATTTGTCTGTTATATATTTTTATTTTTGATGATGATTGTTTTACATTGCCATCATAAATTGTATCAAGTTATTTCTACCAAAATCACTCCAACCAAGTTTAATTTTATGATTAATTTCATCCATTATGTTTCCACCTGTATTAATAATCTGACCAAGATATTTAAACTGTTAACTTCTTTTTACTCATCATAATCAATCATTATTTTCATATTTTGAGAAAATCCATTAAACATTACTTTAGTCTTTTTAACATTTATCTTTAATTCTACTTTCCTACTTTCATCTGATAACTCCTGCAACATTTCCTGCAGCTCTAAAGCTTTATTCTCAAAAAAAAAAAAAACAATTACATCATCTGAAAAATCTAAATGACTTAAATAATCTCCATTTACTTTCACTCCTTTAGGTTTTCATTTTAATCCACAAAGTACTTCTTGCAGAACTGCTGAAAAAAGTTTTGAAGATATGAAGTCACCCTATCTTACACCCTTCTCAATGTTAACTTTCCCAGTATCATTATGTAGTCTAATTGTTGCTGTTGCATTTTTATAAATATTCTTTAAAATATGACAATATCACTGAATAAATGTTTATAGAATCAAATGCCTTTGGATCCAAAATATAATGACAACTAATATTCATTTGTTCTGTCTATAACTTCTCTCAATACCTGGATATGATCTACTGTACTAAAACCACTTTTAAATTCAGCTTGTTCTCTTGGTTGATGGAAATCCAATGTTCTCTATAGATGAGTTGTAATTATCTTGGTAAAAATTTTGCATAAACTGATAAAAGTCTGATAGGTCTGTAATTTCTAATATATTGTTTATCACCTTTTCATTCTTCCAATCATCTGGTACATCTTTATCATTTAGTCATTTGTTATATAACTCTGCTAATTTTTTTTTTTATATCTTCACCTGCTTCTTTTAATATATCAATTATAATTCCATCATTACCTGGAGCCTTTTCTTTCTTCATACATTTAATTGTGTGTCTCACTTCTTCATTTAAAATTCTCAACAATTCGGAAGATGTAATAGACATAGGAGGTACTTGTTCTTTATTACAATATAATTATTGATATAGGTCTTCTACCCATTTCATGATGTCATCTCTCTTTTAGTAATAATTTGATCTTTTATTCTTATTGCAGTTATAAAATTTCTACCAATACCAAAATGTTGTTTTACACACTTGACACTTCTATTCTCTTCTACAGCTTTATTTGCTAGTTCAAAGTTATACTTTCTTATATAATTTTCAACTCTTTTCCATACCATTGTATAAAATTCAAGATATTCAATCCTTTTTAATGCACCATTTTTGTATATCTTCATATTCCTTTTTATTCATAAATTCTCTAGTCTCAGTAGAAATTTTGTTGGTCAATTGCTTCTTTTTTCTACCAGCTATCTTTGTTGCAGTTTAAAAAAGTGTGTCAGTTATTTTCATATTAATTCCATTCAAATCTGAATCATGTTCAAAATCAACTAATACTTAAATCCGATTTGTAAGTTCTAATTTAAATTCATTAGAATGTTTCTGAAGATTAGGAATAACAACTGTAAATATTGTTTTTCTTAATAATAATGTTTGTCTCTCTAGTTTTGCATTAACACATATCTTACATTTTACTAATCAATGATCACTTCCTGTGTTAAATTTATTAAGAACATTACAATCTTGAAATGTATATTTTCTGTTAGTCAAAATATTATCCAATTCAGCTGTACCTTCATTTGAATGCTTTCATGCCCAATTTCTTTTAACATTTTTCTCAAAAAAAATTCATAATATAAAGTTTTCTTTTTCTGCAAACTCCACAAGTCTATGTCCTCTCTCATTTCTATTACCATAACAAAAATTACTTACAACACTTTCATCTTTCATTTGTTTACCAATTCTAGCATTAATGTTTTTCCATAACAAATTTAAAATGTTATTTACTCTGAGAAAAATCCTTTTGCACATCCGTATAAAAATCTTCTATTCTTCATCACTATAAGAACTTGTTGGGGTATAAACATGAAGTATCTGCATTTGGTATATACTATTAAGTTGTATAACTAATTGTGCCACTAAATCAATATACCATAAATCTCCACAATGTTGTTCTTCCACTTTTTATTTATAATAAATCCTACTCCACTTGTATTTCCAATATTTGTGCCTCTATAATAGAGCACATGTTCACTTTTTTAATTAATTGTCTCTTCATATTTTCTTCTAACTTCCCAAGGTCCAATAATGTCCCATTTAATATAAGACAGTTCTTATTCTAATTCTTGAAATATTTCTTCACTTGAAAGTGATCTGCAGTTTTAAGTACTTAAGTAAAAAGTTGTCATCAAATGGCAGCCTGAGTTCATAATCAGGGGATTTTTAGCACCTTCTGCCTCCACCAATCTGCTGCCTTGGTTGGCAGCCTTCTGGAAATAAGGGTCATGATTTATTTTTGTCTGTCTTAATTGTATATATGTATTGGAAAAATATTTATCATTTAGACAAACATTTGTGCTGTCTTATCAGGCAATTGAGAAGAAAGATCATGGTGTGTCTTGATCTTAAACTCAAAGATAAAAAGCCAATAAACTCACCACTCTAGCTAATGTGTGTTTGTGAAAAGACCATCCATGTTCATATACTATATGAATAATCATATAGTAATAACAGCTGCAATGACAAGAATGTATGGAGTGGTCATTAGGAATTTTCCCTGCTTGGTTTCTTTAAGGCCTCCAAAAGGAATGAAGGGGTCTTCTTTCAGTTAATAGAAAACTCCTTTCTGCAGTCAAAACTACCATGCACCAGTTGATTTTGTTTGTTGCTGATTGCTTACAGATGGTTTTCCAAGAATTTATCAGTTTTTTTTATAAAAAAACAGATAACTTTTTTTTTTTAAAAAAGGGTTTTATTTGTAAACATTTTACTATATATGTGTGTGAGACTATCCCAGGAATTAAAATTTATATACCAATGCATTTAAATAAAGAGTTTTTAACAGAGAATATTTCAAATTTATATTAATTTAAAAGAGTTGTAATGATTCTTTAAATAATAAAATGAATTATTCAAATGTGCAACATTAAGTGTTGATTATATATACAAGTCAGAATGATGATTGCAGTAGATTAAAATACTTAATTACAGTAGCTAAAAATCTGATTTAAGTAATAATTATAATTTCAATAGTAAATATAAACAGGTTTTAAATAATAAAAGTGACTATATTGTAGGATATCTATTATACAGAGATATTTATTTAGCGAACGTCATTATTAAGAATTATTTTAAAAAGATGTCAACTCTTCATGAATAAATAATTTTGATTTGTTTTTAAATTAAAATTCTACTAAATAAAGTATTCACTTTAAATAAATTTTTTAGAAATATTTTCTTTGAATTTTGATAAATAATGTATTATGTTTTTATTATTATTATTTTTTTTTTAGTTGATGATAATTTAATGATATACATTTCAATAAAGGAAATAAAATCTATTTGTTGTCTTTGTGATTGTATTGCTTTTACTACTTTTTATCATATTTATCATATTTTAAAACTTTGTATTTTCTATATTTTATATATTATTTTACATAAACAGGTATAAAAAGTTGGTATAGTACAGTAATATCAAGTATTTTGAAAGTATAAAGTCTATATCGATTTACATGAAAGTAAATAATAGATAAAACAACTTTGAATAGCCAAGTAAAAAGAAAATAAAGCCTGAAACTTCCTCCCAAAGATATCATTATGAAACAATATTCCATAGGCTAAGTAATATATATTTTTTGTTTTCTTCTTTAGCTAAGCAGAGGAATCACCCGTTATCTAAAACACCAAGTTCCATCCAGATTCAAATCAAGTTTATGGAGGTGTTAACCCAATACAGTTTGATATTTTTCTATAAATTAAAATATGTAATTGTGTGTACTTATATATTGTAACAGAATGAAAATCATCTAATAATGAAAAAGAAAATAATCTAGTATCTATCGTAACAGAATGAAAATATCTAGATCATTTATAACCAAAAAATGTAAAAAGTCTATATAATACCATGCCCGTAATGGAATATGAAATCAATCTAGATGAAATCCATTTCCTTACTACTCTTCATTGGAACAGTCATTAGCAATGGATCAATAGTTTTAGATCTATTATCAATAACCAAGTAAGCAGTTTTATACTCCAATAGGACAAACCACTCTGCCACTAACCATTTTATTTATTGCTTTTTCATATATATATATATATATGAAAAACAAAAACAAGTTAATCACTGTACTTATATCTTGTTATATATATTCAAAGATGGACTATACCAAACCCTAACAAGTAAGATTTGTTTTACATAAACAAAAAAGTCGAAATTAACTACCTCTTTCAAATGAAGAGGTAGTTAAAGAGGTAGTTAATTTCGACTTTTTTCGTATATATAAACAAATCTATACACTTGTCGACGGTTTATATAGTCCATATTTGATATATATATATATTGTAATGGCTGCTTAAAACAACATTACAAAGTTGAAGTTCTATAGGGGTGAAGAAAAGAAAATAAATTTATATATCTTCGATTTTGTTTATAAAACTTGATTAAAAGGTTTACATTTTTTATGTTTGTACATATATATATATGTATGTACATCAGAATTATATTTTAACCCCATAGCTATATTTAGTTTTTAATTTTGAAAAAAGAAACTAAGATATTTTTTTTTTGTAAAGGTGAATTGTATAAATAAATTGCCTTTCAGATTTAAGGTTTATATTGATAAGAGTGACTAATTAAAAAAGAAAAGAATTTTTCATTTGTTAATCCCTAGATCTGGAAAAGGCAATTTTTTTTTAATTGCATAGCTATAGATACCTTGATGAAAAATTTTATACATTTTAATTTTAAAAAAAGTTTTGTAATTGTTTCAGATACGAGAGATTCTTCTAAAAAAAGGCTTAATCAGGCTATTGTATTGTAGTTGCACCAACTCTGAGAGATACTTGCACAAACTATTCCTGTCAAAAGCTCTGAGAGAAGACCGGTTCCTGCATATTCTGAAAGAAAGCTGATCCTGCAATTATTCTACTTAGAATGAATATTAAACTTAATACAAGAATATTTTTCTCATACCATGTTTTTCTAAGCTTTTCACCAGGACAGGTTCATGCTCCCTGTGTCTCCATTAACCTATAATGTCATAAGAGCCAACCACAATGAAACCACTAACCGAATTGCTCAAGCCTACCGTCAGTGAATCTGAATCAATAAGCCTAGTGCACTAGCGTTTAACTAATTTGTTAAGGTACCTTATATTCTACAATTTAATTAATTTTATTGTCTTATTTGTTTTCTTTTTTAAATATACACATGTTTCAAGTTTATTTTATTTTGTGTAATTCGATTGCTGTGTGTTTGATATTTGTCTCTTAATGAGTGCTAGTATCAACCCAGTACTGTATGTTCCATTTAAGTCTTAGTAAGTAAGATAATATAGGCTTATTTGAATTCTCACATTCCTTTTATTATATAGAGCAGTCTAGACATTACAGACTATTTTAATTAACTTCTGGCTCATGACCCATTTTATTATTAGTCCTACTTATTTTGTCAAATTAAATTTATTTATAATAGACTATTATTAAATATAATAGCCGTTAGTTTTATTCCTTCGAGCTTCTAATTTGTTTATTAAGGGCATGTATGATTGTTTTAACCCTTTCAATAGGTAAATCATGATTTCCTAGCCTGTCTCACATTGAGGAAGGTCAATTGATTGAAAGTAATTGATTGAAAGTAATAACTTTCAACGCTCTTTTTTATGTTAATGTTTTGGAAGCTACCTTCACATTTTCCCTGTTTCGGCATAAGCTTTAAGAAATCTCAAATACGGAGATTCATTCTTTTCATAACTATGGGTTATAGGCAAGAAGCTACCCCCCTTGTTCTTATCTGAGATCACTGAATACCTACTAGTATTTTTCCTACTGTCAGTATTTTTGCACTCTACTTACTAGTATTTTTTCTATTGTCAGTATTTTTGCACTCTTTCCACTATAATTATATACCATGCACAGAAATAGTTTCTAAGCAATGTTAAAATATTTTAATTTTGATGAATGTACAAATAGTGCATTTTATGTGGATTTTAAAGTTTGTTATCCAGATTTATGTTTATTTAATGAAATATTTATTCATTTTTACTTATGTGTTCTTTTGCTACCTTTTCAATCTTCAGAACAAAACATAAGATATCATCTGCTTATTTGAGCTAATCTGGCACATTCATGTTAATATATGCTATCCACCTTTAAAATAAGATCCAATTTTTAGACTAGTGGCATCCTTGTGGTCAGTATATATAATACCTAAATCTTTTTGTCCAGTACATAGGTAAGAATTTTTGATGCATGCAAACATGGGAGTTGATATTAAAACTTTACGTGGGATGTTTTGTTTGGATGGTTGGAAAAAAATAAACAGAAATGGTAGGCAAAAATAGGTGAAATAAAGTTAGTGGTAGGATAGAAGTTGATGGAGAGGTGCAGGTAGTTTCGGATCTGTTCATATTTAATGTTTTAATACTTAAAAGGAGTTTCTTAGTTCTATGTTCATAAAATAATAAAAAAGGGCAAAGAGTTTAGGTTCACATTTTAAAAATAACATTAAAAAAAAAATTTTTTTTTTAATTAAAACTTAGCTGTTACATTCGTAAAATAAAATTTAAAAAATGCAAAGAATTTAGGTTCGCATTAAAAAAAATGAAGAGTTTAAGTTTTGCATTTTAAATATATAAAATTAGCATATTAGATTAAAAAAAATTAAATAAATAGATTTAGAAAAAAAGTTTTGTTTAATTTAAATAAAGTTAAAGAAGAGGCTAAAGACAGACAAGCTAGCATCATGGCCAAAATAGATTGACAAATAAAATCTTTTAGAGCTAATATTTGGGAAAGCCCATTAGAGCATATGGAGAGCCTGCAAGAGATGTTTTACTTTCATAATTGACAGGTGACTTAAGAAGTGGCAATTGTATGGAAATATTTAAAAGGGATTGCTGAGGATTAGTGGCATATTTTAAAGACTAAGTCACAAACCTTTTGGGATTACAGATGTAAATTAGTGCACACTTTTTGGAGTGAATAAAAGCAGTATCATATCTTTATCAATATTCATAAGAATAATATACTAGGGGTAATGGAGACACTTACACCCAGTTTTTCTGAAGAAGTCATTGATAGCTTTCTCTTTATCTGAAAGGCTCTTATGCCAAATAGTACTGAGAAATATGCAGGGGATATACACCAGACCATGTTATGTAGTAGCAACATGCATTTTGAAGAAATGGTCAAACTGTTAAATGAAATAGAACATAATGAGGCCCAAGAAGAAGTGGATAAAAGAAAAAAAAACAATGCAGAGTGATCTGGTAATTTTAATAATAATGGGTCAAAAGAGTCAATTACTAGCTCCAATAAAAACAATAGGACTGTAGCTAATGTGGTGGGGGACCAAGAATAGCCAGCATGGAATGGAGCTACACAGCCTTGCCCTATTATCAGTATAAAGAATGAAGATATTATTACAGAAGCATTACTTAATTCAGGAAGTCAAATGTCATTGCTCTCTAGTAAGGTTTACATGAAAATAAAAGTATACCAGCTGCATTTGCATACACTGCCAATAAAAAGAATACAAATGATGCTTTCCAATGGCAAGAAGGCAAATATTGAAACCAAATGGGTATGGTTAAAGTTGTGTATGGGTAAGGTAGAGTTAGACCATGTCTTTTTGATAATGCCTGGTCTTATACAAGATGTTATAATTGGGACTGATTTTTTATATAGGCATAGATGTGTGTTGGATTACAATAAATGTTCATTTCTTTGCCAAGAAGTGTTGATGCTATTTGAAGGGCTGAAAAATTATAAGCCACATCAGGTACAGTGAATTTAGCTAGTGAGAGATACTGTGGAAATGCAAAATAAAGTGTCACAATCTATTTTAAAAGGAATGGAAAAACAACATCCTTTAATGGAATTGTTGTGGGAGTTTTATTCAGTTTTTTTGAATAAGATTAAGACCATTAAGGGGTATATGCATCACATTCAAGTTAAGGATGAAAGCTGTTTCCAGAGTCATTCATACCACATTCCATTTAAATATAAGGCTGAAGTAGATCTTCAAATACAGCAAAGTATTGAATGGGGAGTTGTTGGAAAGCATCCATCCCCATATATTAATTCACTGGTAGTAGTAAAGAAAAAAGATGGATCTGGTAGGATATGTTTGGATGCCTGGAGGTTAAATGCCATTACAATTCCAGAAAGAAATGTTCCTCCTACAATAATGAAACTTCTCTCAAAATTAAAAAAAAACATTTTCTCTACATTGGAGTTGACCTCCAGTTACTGGCAGATCTCTATACCCATCTGACTATAAATATATGGGCTTTTGCTATGAAGAGTATATATATATATATATATATATATATATATATATATATATATGTAGTTTATATATATATATATATATATATATATATATATATATATATATATTGTACCGGTCAGAATTGTATGTTCGTCTAACAAGAATTAGGACCTAAGCAAAAGTACCTAAAGTTCAATCATATACAAGATACACAGGTCAGGGATACTCATGAACTCCACCCTATTGCCCACTTCCCAAGTCTATCACATTACAAACAACATTTCTGATGATAGCAGCATACTCTTCAATTTACTCCGGCCCAGAAAGATTCAGCAAAAATACAAGAGACCTACGGCTTAACTAATTGATAACACAAAGTAATGATAGATGTGCACACACAAACCAACAAAAAATATCCAAAAGATAGCTTAATAAATGTAAATTAATTAAACGTAATATTAATAATAATTGATTAATCATGTGAATCACTAGATATGGAGATTTACAATGAATTAGAAATTATATATGTTGAACACTCGATTTAGGTTTCACTTATGGTCACTTGGGCATTCCATGTCAAACCGGATAACATAACAAGGTTTGATGGATATGCACCAATAAATATACATAATGATAACTTAATTATTTGAACTCTGCGGCTTAGTATGCTAATGTGATTTAACGGGTTGATATTACTCATGCTATGATATTTCTAAGTTAAGGAAAATAACCCATGACAATAGCTTTTAGAATGAATGCTTATAAGATTTTAAATTACACAGAATATGTTCAAACTTAATAATGGTACGAAGGTTTGTTTTATTCAATATATGATTACATTTGGATTTCAGGGAAAGTACATTAATTATAAATCAATTATTTTGGAACCTTATGAGATGATTCATTTATTTCTTATCTGCGAAGAGAAATAAGAAAAATATGATCATTTTGATATTATCGTGCGAGTCTACATTTATAGATTTTCTCAATAGTTAATTAATGATGTATTAATAGTGATTGAACGAAGGATGGGTAGCGCTAATAAGCGATAATGTATATATACTAAAGTTAATTAAATTTAAACTATAACGAGAATTTTGGGATGACTTAGGGAACTTATATCATTATGGCGTATAGACATCTGAACCATATGGAAGGATAAGAATGATAACGTGTGAACCGCATGATAAGGCCTGAGTGGACGATGAGCTTCATTTATTTGGGAGTGAAGAAAATTAATCTTATCCGCATTTGTGACGGATAGCATTGGGAATTGGTTGGCAAGATACTATGGTTCCAACTTGTAGGATGTTAACCTATAGCAGTGCTTACCTAACCTAAGACAATCTGTAAGAGCTGTGGCCTCCACGCTCTGTTGAGAATTGTGCTTTATATAAATATCCCATTATCGAGAAAACGCATGACAATGTCATTTCTGAATTAGGAATGTTATCACCGGGACACGTTATGAAAGCTGTCAGGTTTGATTTACCCTGATTTATACAGCCTTAAAATACTAATTAAGTCTAACATAATGAACTAATGATCTAAAGGCAGTCCCAAATGGGGCATACAACTTTCTTAAAGGGTTTATTCAATATCTTAAGGATAAATATTAAAACATTAAAATTCCTTCGCTAAATGCATATTAACCCACCCGAGAACTAAGTGACTTAAATTATCATTAGATGGCGGGGCGATTTATAAAATGAATCATCTAGACATAAGGATCTGAATTAAAGTTATGTAATACTCAATTTTCATCATGTTACTCAATAGCGTGGAGCAATAGTAAATCATTTATTTTAAATAGTGGTGAAAAGCATAATATTCATTATTAAAACATAGTTTAGGAAAATCTCTTGATCGGGCAAATTTTATAATGTGAATATTCTTACGTTTACGATTAAATATTCCGCAATGGCAGAATAGCAAAAATAAATAGGATTGATTCGCCAGATCGAGTTATTAGCATACTAAAAATTGATATGATTTGCATAATATTAAATAAACATTGCCGCATTAAAATAAAATACAAGGAGAGTGAGAACCTAGTAATCGAGTTTAGAAAGTGAGAATTACAGTTTAAATATACAACAAACAGAAATAATAAAACAAAGAAAAGAGGTCATTATTTAGGCAGTTAATCGGCTTAGCATTACCGATCACGAAATAAGTAATTACATTTTTACATTAGGAGAAATTTCAGAACTAGAAATGTTTACATTTATATTTTACAATAGAAAGGGTTATTAAGATGAAAGTTCATTTATATGGCAAGGAATTATCTTTCTTTCCGATGAATTTCCAGCCGGGTGCGCACGTGTTGGTTCCATGTTTGATAAAGGAATTAATTTATGACAAATTGACGAAATTAAGGTTTCGGTCCATTCTTTATTCAATATAAAGTTCATTTTGGCAGTAATTTATGAACGATGGTTTCCGAGTATTTAGGCATCGGTTAGATTTTTGGAGAAATCCGGGAAAGCAAATCTATGTTTATTAGCCCGTCATGTTGCCATTCAGAGGGGCGTGGCTTCCCCTTAGCAATGCGTTAGAAAAATGACATGTCCTAGAAAAATGACATGTCTCCACCTCTAGTTAGAAAATGTGGTTGTATTTATACTCGTTATCACCACCGCTGGGTAATTCCCGGATGTTTTAATAACTACAATGATACAGCATATTTTGGACTATAAACGAGATTAAGTTCGAGAGTTGGTTTTGGTCTAATTTAAGCTGAAAATAGACCTGCGGAATCAACGTTAACTAATCATGACGCTAAATCAATCTATATTACAATAAAACAAATTTCTTTTATAATTTGGAAGACGGTAAGTCTTTTATTTACTAATTTTACGTTCCCCTCTCGAACTTTCTCTCTATGAAAATATATGTATAAATAAAATATACATTATGCAATGCTTTAAATTATTAAAATTGATCTGTTACACACACATATGCACGATTGTTTACCGTAATGAAAATATATAATTGTTTTTATGCATATTAATGTTAAATGAATTTAAAGTTTACACATACATAAACAACCACGCGCATTGGTATACCTTCACTCCCCGGTGGTCTATAATTAAATGGTTAGGTTTGAATCCATGTTTGGTGGTTTCAAACATTATTAGAGAGTGAAGCCGAATGTGTGCAACAGATTCCGCTTCAATATATATATATATATATATATATATATATATATATATGTGTGTGTGTGTGTTTAAGCATATGCCTTTTGGATTAATCAATAGTGGTTCAAGACTTCTAAAATGTTTGGATCAAGTGTCATCAAACAAAATTAAGAACCTGATTGTGACATATATGGATGACATAGTCATCACATCTAAAAATATTGAAGAACATATGAAACACTTGAAAATGTTCTTAATGGAGTGTTACCAGAAAAACATTATACCATCAATTGACAAAAAAGTTGCCTGGTCCAGAAGGAGGTTGCATTTTTAGGCTTCTTAATAGGAAAAGAGGACATTAAACCCTTTCCTGAGAAACTAATGGTTATACAATATTTTCCTACACCCACTAATAGGATTCAGGTGTGATCTTTTCTGGGATTGTGCCATTTTTACCATAGATTCTACAAAAATTTTGCATTAGATGCTGCAATTTGGTTCAGTTATTAACATAAGACCAAAAATGGGTATGGGGGTCCAAACAGGAGCAGGAATTTCAACACATTAAAAAGTTCTTGGAACCGGTAGTTTTAGCCTATGCTGACTTTTGAGAAACTTTTTATATCCAGACCAACAGTAGCTGGTAAGGACTTGGAGGGTGTTATTTCATAGTGACAAACAACAATGTCAAAGAGTATTGTATTTTTAAGCCCCAAGCTAAAAGGGGTGGAAAATAATTACACAGTGATAGAAAAAGAAGTGCTGGCCATTGTGTGGGCTTTCAGTAAATTCAAACAATTCTTGCTTGGGTCAGAGATTGTTGTAATCACAGATCATAAAAGCTTTGAATTTCTTAATATCAGTTATTTATCAAATGAACAATTGATATGATGAAATCTTATGCTACAAAAATTCCAGTGTAAAGTTCTATATTGTAAAAGCAAGAAAAATATTGTGGCAGATATTTTGAGTTACTATCATATAGATCTGATCCCACATAATCTGAAGCCCAACAATTCGAGTATTGCAGCATTTGTGTCAGTGATAGATGAGTCATTACAGGAACAATTACTAAGGCTACCTGAAATACAGGAGGCCAGCTCAAAGTATGCACAAATTATGATATAAGAAAAAGATAGAAACTTCTGACCCCAGTGACACTGAGAAAATGTGAAGCCTATATAATAAAAATGGTGTATTATAATACAGGATTGCCACAGAGGAAGACTCATGGAACATCCTTTTACTATAGGGACACAGGAACAAACTTATAGACAGCATTCCTTGCCTTTATGAACACTTTGGCCCATGTAAAATAAAGCATGTGCTCAGGGAAGTAATTTACTGGCATAGTTTATATTCAAATGCTGTGTCAGTTTTGGAAAAATGGCATGTGTTGTCACAAAGTAAACATGTAAACAAGAAATTTACTGGGATCTTACAGCCTATTTTAGTGCACAATCCTAATGAATTGTTGGCCATTGATTTTTATGGGCTTTTACCTGCCTATAAGTGTTACCAATATTTAGTCATAATGTTTGACATATTTTTCAAGTATGTGACTGCATATCCATTAAGAAAAGCAGATACTCGAAGTACTATCTGGATCTTGCAGGAGCATTAGTTTCCTAGGATGGGCAACCTCCAGATAATATTTATAGAGCATGGGACACCCTTTAAATCTCACCATTCAAAAAATTGGATTCAGCAACAAGGCATTCAACACATATTAACATCTATTCATAATCCCCAGTCTAACCCCTGTGAGACAGTCATAAGAGAGTTAAACTATTTATTTTGGTTTTATGTCAAGCAAAAATCACTGTGAATGGGGGAATCAGAAAGAAAACATCATTAATTAAATAAATTGGACACAGAATGAATCTACAGGGTGTGCACCCATTGGATTACTTGTTGGAGAGAATTATCCCATTGCTAATAAAGGCTCTCTTTGCTGTAGATGGGAAGAAAATTGATAAAGAGATGAATAAAAAATAGACTCGAATAAAGTTGATAAAAGATAGACTCGAATAAAGTTGAAACATATGCCAAATTATGTGTAAAGATGAAAAATCAAAGACCATGTAGATTCAAAGTAGGAGACTTGGTTTTTGTAAGAAAACCTCATGTCAGCAATCTGACCCAGCATTAATATAAAACGTTTTTTCCAGTATACAATGTACCTTTCACTATACAAAGAAAAAAAGGTTCAAATGCCTTTGTATCGGAAGATGAGTGTGGGGTTTATGAATCTTATAATGAATGGAGCCTTAGACCAGCCACATAAAAGATAGGAGATAGAAGGTAGACTTAAGCAATCAAATTCAGGAAAAATGAAAGGGAAAAATAGATTTAGTAGAAACTTGTGAGTGTTAGGCAGAGCAAAATAAGCTATTTTTTTTTTGATGATGGAAAGGCAGTTGTGATGGCTGCTTAAAACACCATTACAAAGTTGAAGCTTTATAGGAGTGAAGAAAATAAAATAAATTTATATATATATTCGATTTTGTTTATAAAACTTGATTAAAAGTTTTTATGTTACTCTGCAACTAATGATTCTACACTTTACTTATTACTTTCTCATATATATATATATATATATATATATATATATATATGAGAAAGTAATAAGTAAAGTGTAGATATATATATATATATATATATATATATATATCTGGGTACCACTAGGCTCTCTAAACTTATATCAAATTACCTTAGATACCTACTTATAATTGCACCTGGTTTGAATCTCAATTGGTAGTATATTTATAACAGTGTATGGGATTTTCCACTTTATAATGATATCATTTGCATTTTTAAAACATCCTTCTTATTCTCTAGTTGTACAAATAAATTCTCAGACAAATTATCATATAAGAGGTTAACATCATAAATTCATATTCAATATTATCATAAGTATTACGAGTTCACATTTAATACTATCAGTTGTTTCGATGGTAATCATATCTGTTATGATGGCTCACAAATAATAAACAAACACAGTGAAAACATTATTTATATATGGTCATTAAACACATTTATTTAGACTATTGATTGATAAGGTGATGATGATGATAAAAGTGATGCTTCCAGCCACATCTTGAGAACAAACTCACAACACAAATCTTATCTTTTATCAATGACTAATTATTTACCAGAATGTCACTATATTTCACTATGTTTTAATGATTGATATCCATCAATAATGATGATGACTAAACTAATTTTACAACACAATGATTAACTCTTAAGAAATATATAAACTTCTTTTAATAAGAACAAATTAAAATTTATTATTGGTCAATCATCAATAACACAAATAAAAATTTGCATAATTAATAACGAAATTAGTTACATTTAAATAATAATAATAATAATAATAATAATAATAATAATAATAATAATAATAATAATAATAATAATAATAATAATAATAATAATAATAATAATAATAATAATAATAATAATAATAACAACAACAACAATAATAATAACAACAATAATAATAATAATAATAATAATAATAATAATAATAATAATAATAATAATAATAATAATAATCACCATGATCATCATCATTATCTTTTTCCTCCCCCTTAATGAAACTTAAATTCAATGTTATTATATAGCATGATATATGTATGTTCATATCTCTAGTGGTTGAATAGAAATCTTATATCATAGAAACATTTTAATTTTAAAATAAATACCTGATACATACTTTCAATACATATAACATACATTTTCATATCTATAATCTTAATTAACATAATAAACGAAAAACAAAGAAAAAATAGTTGAATTATAAAGATAAGAATATCTAAAAAAATCTGTTTCAAATTATTTATCTCAATTTCCATTAATCTAAGTTATTAACTACTTTACAAATGTATCTCTCATGATGCTAAATTTCTATCCTTATCGATTTTTACATTTATACTCAACACGTACTCAGGTAGGCATATTTATATTATTAGGTGTGTGTGTATATGTCACTTCCCATTATCAATAAAATTTATATTTAACCTTTACAGATAATAAGAACAATATATATCATGATACATGAATTAATACTTAAAGATATTTGATAAAAATACACATATAAATGGCTATTTGTACCAATAACAGAATAAAACAAAATATATTGATTATTTGAATACTTAGAGAGAGAGAGAGAGAGAGAGAGAGAGAGAGAGAGAGAGAGAGAGAGAGAGAGAGAGAGAGAGAGATGGATTTATTTAAAGGAGCATTGTTAATAGTCATTGAGAAAACAACATTAAAATTGATATTACCAAGTTCTTCTTTTATTCTTGATGTAGAGACAGTTTCAATGAGTCCAATGAATTTCATTTTAAAGTCAGCTTGTCTAAGATTAAGAATTTAAACTCAACCACATACCAATGGTCAACATTTACCAATTGCAGTGGTTTATTGGAAAAGTTTTATTTTCAGCTTGGGCATGCAATTTTTCTACTTTACTGCAATGATGATAATACTTTGACATAAATTGTGTTTTTAAGGACAATTTTAACACTGGGATGGTTTATTTATTTCTATAGACAAATGGATATCTCTGCTTTTCATATAAATGTCAGCAGCTTTGCTTTGTGCTTTTATTTGAATTCAGCAATGGCATAGGTGAAATGATAACATGATTCAAAGTCTTCTTTGGACTTTGGAAATCAGCCACATGATGCTATTTCTTATTTTCATTTTAGATTTTAATTCTTCTGATCCACAGAGTTACTTGGGTAGCCAAAGGGACTCCCCCCAAAAATATTTTATTTTCTACCCTGCCATTGTTTGTAAAAAAAAATGATGCATGGATTCGAAAAGAGACAAAAAGACTTATTCTGCTTTGCTCTGCTCTGCTTTGCTCAAACTGTTTTAATTTGCAGGCTATATATGTGTACTGATCTTTTAATGGCATTACATACATGTTGTTATTGAAACATACAGTTATCCATAAATTATACCTAATCAGTGAAGCTGCAGTCCAAACGATGTTGTGCCCCTCTGTAATTTTAATAGCTTATTAATGAGTCATTGTTCTCATCCTACCAAAGTTCACATATTGTTATTAAATTAAAATTGATTCCATATTTCTCTCTTAACCTGAACATTTGTTTCTTAACTCTTTCAAATAAAATAAAAAAATTAAATAATATATAAAAAGAAAAACACCTTTTTACATAGAAAATACAAAATTATTTAAATAAGCATCCTTTTTAATACATTTGTAAATTTTAAAATTATAATGCTTATACATACACACACTTATACATATCTCTACTTCTATCTATAAAAAACTTGCTTATCAAAAATAATCTAAAAAATTTAAAAGCTATAGATTATTAATATCATTAGTGTTAAAGTCATAGATAATAACAAAGTATTAAAATACTGTTAACAAAAAAAGAACATTATAATTCATTCAATATACATTAAATATAGAAAGCTAATAAATTATCTTAGAAAAATGATTGCTGTATAGAATTTATTTCTACAGACAATTATTCATATGTGCTTTAAAACTTTTATTTTTAAATCTAACTATCAAACTACTCAAAGATATATATATATATATTGCCCTCTTTCACTAATAAAATTAGTTGAATAGAGAAAAAAAAATTTCTCCCACTTTCCTTATGAGGCTTTTGAAATTTGATGTAGGGTTTGAACTCAATACTCTACCATATATATATATATATATATATATATATATATATATATATATATATATATATAATGTTTAAATATATAAAAAAAGAAAATGTAATGTTATTGGACGAGACTAAAGAGAAATTACTTTAGTTATAAAATATTTTTTTTCACTATTATTTTTTAAAGCACATTACTTCAATGTGAATGAAATTTAGTATGCTTGAAATAATTTTAAAAATTGATTGAATTATATATATATATATATATATATATATATATATATATATATATATATATATATATATATATATATATATATATATATATATATGCTCAAGTAAATTATGTAAAAAGAATGACCGGCAATGACAAACTATTATTGGCAATAATCATCATTAATGTTTGGTTGTTGTATTCTTTCTCTTATTTCTAAATGTGCCTTTAGTCAAGGAAGGTACATGTAGATGTGTAATTTTCCTATAAATTTGATCATTAAATATCATGTTGAATTGCAACAAATATTTAATAACACATTTTTATAGTTAGCTTTAAAATAATAATTATTAATTACATTAGAAAATAATTCAATTACATAAAAAAGTTACACTCTACAAGCAGTAATAATTAATTGCTACAATATCAAGACATGAATAAATAATAACATCAATTCTACTTTAAAGTATGGGCAATTTGTAAATTTATATAACAGAAAATTTTAAAAAAGTTGATATATATTTTTGGGGGGTTATAAAGATAAGAGAATATGATCTGGGCCAACTGATGAGTGCAGGTTCAACTTAAATATGAATATATAAAATATCAAAGAAATAGTCTAAGGAAATATTTTTTTAATCTAATATCTATAATGGTATTAATAAAGAGATTACATTTCATGTAGCTAAATAAATATCAGAAAGTATATAAACTTAATTTCTTATTTTAATTTTATTTATTATAAAATATAATATGTTATAATATTTAAGTTTGTCAAAATGCATTATTTTAATTTAAAATTATTTTACTTTGTTTTTTGACAAATTTTATATTAGAAATAAAAATGAGAACAATTTCTTTTTTCTTTATATAGTAGCTAAGACATTAATTTATTTTTAAATGTCAAGTAACAATATTGTCTTATCTAAATAACTTAGATAAAATTCTTTTCATAATTACTTATGAATTGTTGTTTTCTTTTTTTTTACTATTTAATGAAAAAAGTCCTAATAATTAATAATCATAACAAAAACTCAAACCCCAATGCAATTTAATTATGGGTTAATAATGCTTGAAAAATATAGTGAACCTTTACTCTCTAAAAAAAGCTAAATGCAAACAGTTTATGAATATTTAGCAGTGAACTCTTTAGGAAGTTATATCTATGCAATATTACAAAACGAATGATGAATAGTTCTGGTAGTTGTATATTCGGTATAAAGTGGCAACTTGATGGTATTGGTTGCAAAAATAATGAAATGTAACATTACCGGTCCATAATTTTTTGCTTTCTGCTCTCCGCCAATTTTTCAAAGTATTTTTAAAAAAATTCTGATGGTATTTAACAGAATTTTCATTTTAAAAATATATAAAACAAAGAGTTTGAAAATGTGTATTATTTTTTTAATGAAATTAGAATACATACACTAATCTGAGCAAACCAAGCTGGCAATGCATAGTCTGGGATCTGTGGGGGGCAAGGTTCTGATGGTTTTGTCAATCCAAAGGAGCAGCCAATACATGCTCTAGTCTGAGCAAACCAATATTATGATTTCAAAAACAATGGCCAATGGAAGCCATTGTATTACTCTCATAGCTTTTCTCCCACAAACTTCCCTTTTTGCATGACTTATGTGAAATGCTTCAATGACCTACCCTTTTGCAATTATTTTAACCTTCAAAGATGTGTTGGGAAACAGGGTAATGGACTTACAATTATTAGTATGTAATAGCACATCAGGTAAGGTGGAAGCTCCTTAATTTGACTGCACTTAAAAACATGTATGGCCTGTTGAATTTCATGCACCCTCACATCCTACAGTAACAATCTATGAAGTGTGTGCTATTTCCATAGTAGCAGAAGGCACAGTGTGCAATGGCATGTATGCCTAATAATGGCTAATATGAACAGAACTGTTCTATAGGCTGTAAGCTGGCCATGTAAATGGCATATTTCTGTGCTTTTGCAAGCAACAGCACCATCAAGTGGTTGCATTACACTGAGTGTACAACTACCCTAGTTCTAAATAAATATATATAACTGTATGTAATACTTAGACATGTTTTAATAAATAATATACATCATATTTTACTCATATATTTTATTTATTATTAAATAATTGTTTTAATGCTTTACAATATTAGTTTCTTTTTTAGATATTCTTAAAATTTCCATTTAATCATATGCATAAAGATATTTGAACAATGATTCACAGTATGTATTTCATGGCTTAGTCAGCACTTATCAGTTAACCCAGTCACAATCTCTTAAATATTTTCCCTATTTCTTTTAAATAGACGGTGTCAATAAGCTAACAAGTTTGATATTTATAAATCAAATTTTAATAATATTAATTTGCTCTCTTTCATCAAATTTAGGCAAAATATTTTTTCTTAATAAATAAATTATTTTTAAGATAAAGTAATCTTAACCAAAGTATAAATTACCCTTTTTTATATTAATATCATTTTTATAGTTGCTTAAAAAACCGTTGAATATTGTATAATTGTAGCTAATGTTCATCTTTTCTAAACTTTTATAGTGAAATGAAATATTAATGAGCAATTTTTATTTTCCAATGAAAAAAAGAGTTTGTATTACATGTATAAATGAACATGGATAACCCTATTTTTTATTTAAAATATCTATAAATGGTATGAGTAAATTATGTCAGAAAATGATGTTAGTACTATTTTTTTCTACATAAATTGTTTGACAGATCTTTGTAATAGCATCTCTATATTTTATTGCATAAATCTTGATTAATTCTTTGAATATTCTTTTATTCTTAAAGCATTTTTCTGATGCTTTCAGATAAAGTTTCATTATACAAATATTTTTTATAAAACAAATATACAAATAATTTTGTTTTGCTGCACATGCTGAAGTACTATTATGCATTAAAATTTTTTTTTCCCCAATATGTAGTTACCAAAAAAAAAATTAAAATATTTTTAAATAGTTTTATGCATAACATTTTATAAAAAATAAAGAGATCTATTACATATTACAAAGATGAAAATGAGATGTTGCATATTAATAATGAATATGGTAGATATAGAAAATTAAAGGTAATTTAAAAATAAACTTAGAAAATTATATATATATATATATATATATAATTTTCTAAGTTTATATAAATTTTACTGTTACATTATATATATATATATATATATATATATATATATAATGTAACAGTAAAATTTATGTCCAACTCAATAAGTGTCTGTATATAAATATATACTTTAGAAATAATTTTTCAAACATGATTTTTTAATAATTACATTTTAACATCAACAAATTTCCAATATTCATAGGCAAAGGAGTTTATATTGTTATCATTTAATTATAGTGCTTATTACCAGAAGAATCATTTTGGAGACAGCAGTCATTTCTTATTAAAGGACTTAACATACACATGGTCAAACAAAGAAACAAAATAGTTAGGATTTTAAAATAAATTGTGTAAAATAAAATAATAATAATAAATCATCATGAATGATAATAAAGTGTTCATCAGTAGAGTACAAGATCATGGAAATTTTTAAACATTAAATATATTATTCACTGGCATGCTTACACATCTTTAGTTATTAGTTTGCTCAAATAATATACATTTAGAATTTAAATCAAAATAATATTTTTGCGAATTTTCTTTTAAAGATAATAAATAATAATCATTGAAAAAAGTCACATGGTATTACATTTAAGAGTGCTTTGTGCCACAATCATCATTTTAAAATATTATTAATCCATCTAGGCTAACAATCACTACAAATTTAATACAGTTTTAAATTTATAACTTACAAACCTACAGTTCATTTACATGTTCTTTTTTCTAGATCTTTAATAATGTTATTTCTATTATCAAAATATCAGACTCCAGGTTTTTTTAGCTTTTAATTATTTTAATGATATCAGTGATATTTGTTCTTTCATATATTTTGTTTTCAACATCTCTCTCTTGTTCTTTGCAACATACACTTCTTTAAACGTTGCTTTGTTGTCTGCTTATTTTTTCTAATATTAAGTTACTTTTAAAATGTATTTTTTCCAAGTTTAATTATAAATTACAAGAATTTAAAAATTATAAGTGATTTGATCAGGATAATAATTCAGTTAATAAAATACCGAATAAAATTTATTACAAAGTTCAACTTGCAAAGAATCACACTTTTTCCCTATTTTAAAAGAATACTATACATTGTTTTAGTCTTTTGGGCATTTTTTTTATAAATTTTTATGCAGATAATACATAATTTGAAAAAAAAAAAAACAAATAATGACATCTTTTATAAAATAACTGCAGCAATCAACATTTACTTTCATTTTTTTTAATTTTTTATTTTAATTCACAATATATTTCCCATAAAATTGTTGTAAAAAGTTTATAAAATGTAGAATAGCTCTATTCAATTTCTTTGTAAATGTTTTTTTTTTAAAAAAAATAGTACTACTACAGATGAAAAGTATGCTTATTTAGAATTTGATAATATATTAGGACTACACCTTGATGCTTAAAAGTTTTAAATATTGCAAAAATACTTATAGAATAAAATTACTTGAAATTTTCATATTAGTTCGTTATTTCTATAATTACTTTTTAACTTAGATGTGATGTACTATTCTATATTTAATTTTAAATCCAACTTGGAAGCAAATTTATCTTAGATGAAAGATTTTAGTAAAATATGGTATAACACTAATAGAATAATGATAGATCTGTAATTTCTAATATATTTCTTTTTATCACTCTTAAAATATCACTATTGTATTTTTCCAATCATCTGATAAACATTCTTATTTAGTCATGTGGTACATATACCCATTTTTTTATTTTTTCACTAGATAATTCCATCATTTTTAGTGTATTTCCCTTCTTCATAGATTTAATTACGTGTCACCTCTTCATTCAAATACTTAGCAATT